>BMAO01008839.1:0-27456 GCA_019973975.1 Trichonephila clavata | reverse complement strand
AAAATAATCTAATTTCTACAACATATGCAATTTATTTTACAAATTTCTATCTATTTTCTTGGATTTTAATTCAAAACAAAAAAAGTAGAGCTATTTTTCAAGTAGATTTGTACATTGTATACCTTTCTCAACGCTGCCAAGTTAAACTAAGATGGAGTATTGTAGAAATTCTTTTAAAAAAATTTATTTAACTTTAATCTATGAGAAACTCGGACAAAAAATAATTACAGAATCGGAAGGATCATTTTTTTTTTATATATATCTTACCCATCAAAAAGGAATCCGCTAGGAAAACAATAAGAGAAAAATATTATCCAGAAATGCAATGTATTTTCAATTAAAAAATAATTTTATATTAAAATAAATAAATTTTTTAAAGAAATGTTCTATTTTTAAGCCTACAAGCAATTTAAATATCCCTCATTTTATCACCAGTAATCTAAACACACACTACGGCATGTGTCCTTAAATTTAATTACAAATAGTATCTGTTAATTTTATTTCAGTTTTTTTTGTTTGAAAAATTACGGCAATTTTGTTTCTCAAGATGAGTTAGGTACATTGTAAAACCAGCTCATGGTTATTGATATCCATTAAATGTGCCAAAAGAGAATAATTTGCAAATAAGGAGATTTTAAAATTAAGGATAGAAAAAAAAATCGAATCTCTCTGAGAAGAAAAATTTCGTTTAATAAGAAATGCACTTCGCTATTTTGGAGTTATTTTACGAAGAAAAGAGTAATATGTGCTTGGGTCCAGGAAAAAGTTCTTAAAATGGAGAAATTCCCAAAATAGAGATTCGTTACATGGAGGTTTGACTGTATAAAAATAATACGATGGTTAATTATTTTTTCAAAATCAAGTTTCTAAAGATGACCTGAGCAATTAAAAAAATAGATTCTTACGTAGAAGATATCCAATGTCCAACAAAACATTATCATTAGTTGAGAAAACTTTCTTTTTTGATTACAACATGCGTTTTGAATTTTAAGCATTTTATTGATTAATACAAATATTTAAATGCCTTTTGAAGTTTTTTAATAAATAACTAGATTTTTCCTCTAATATATTAGAGAAATATATCCCTTACCTTCAAAATATTTCAAATAAAAATATATATTCTTTAAGATCTTTCAAAATATAGTCAAAATTTTAATTAATCATTTAATAACTTCGTCATTTATTAAGATAATTTCACGAAACCTTTTTTTCGTGTGTAGAACAATATTACCGAAGATCTACACGAATATTGACAAAATTACGGATTTAAAAAAAAATTGTGTTTTTCGTCTAATACTCTTTTTGCGAGAATTGATTCAGCTAAATCAGGGGTGGTGAGCCAGCGTTGAATGAGTTGAACAGGCTGAGAAACCTGTCCAGCGATAACTAAAAAGTAAAAAAATAAATTAAAAATAAAAAAAAACTTTTTTAAGAACAAGCTTTTATTTAAACGCTCTAAAAAGAATAAAATAAACTTTTCCTTCAAAACTTATTTTACTGTCAACTTATAACGTCATTATATAATTTATATGAAATAAAAGCTTGTCGCGAGATTTACCTGTGTAGATAAACAAGTAAAATAAATAACTTGACCCCAATGATTTTAATTTTTAAAAATTCAAACTAAGCAAATACGAGTACTTAAATCTCGCGACAAGCTTTTATATTATATAAATTGTATAATGACGTTATAAGTTGACAGTAAAATAAGTTTTGAAGGAAAGTTTATTTTATTCTTTTTAGAGCGTTTAAATAAAAGCTGGTTCTTAAAAAAGTTTTTTTATTTTTAATTTATTTTTTTTGTTTTTAAAAGCTTTTATTTAACTTACAATGTATGTATGTATGAATGTATGTAATTTGTTCGGGTGAATCATGTAACTCAATTTTGAAGATGATATCTTCCTCCATTGAGCTGAAATTTTGTATACACGTTTAGTTTGGATGACAATGCATGTTTTGACCATTTATATTCCGATATTGCAATTAATTAAAAGTATATTAATTAAAACTTTAAACTAGTTTTGGGCGACAACTTGGATATATCTGCATTGTGTTGTAATAATTTTATTGTTACAACAATGACAAAAGTTGGCGTCGAAAATCAGTTTTCAGCCAAACTGCAATTTCATAACGTTGCACTATTCACTGTATTAATTAACTTCGTCTAAAAAATAATTACATTTCTACAAGGTAAAAATAATCTAATTTCTACAACATATGCAATTTTTTTTACAAATTTCTATCTATTTTCTTGGATTTAAATTCAAAACAAAAAAAGTAAAGCTGTTTTTCAAGTAGATTGGTACATTGTATAAATTTCTCAACGCTGCCAAGTTAAACTGAGATGGAGTATTATAAAAATTCTAACTTTAACCCCTTAACTGGTTTGCCCGTACACTTTACGGGCTACTGAAAGTTAGCCACAACCGGTTTGCCCGTGCGCTGTACAGGCACCGAAATTTTTTCTTTCTATATTTTATTTGCACAGACATTTTTATTCCTATAATAAGGTTATTAGTATAGAGTGTGACTTTAGGAGATGCAGAGAGAGAGTTTGTCCATGGGTACTTAACTACTCTTCATTCAGAATTTTGGTAGTGGTGAAGGTGGTATAAATTTAATAATATCAAGAAATTCTTCCAATGCTGCTTAGATCATGACTATCCTTTTAACTTCTTAAGAACATATATTCATCACAAATACATTAATCGTCTTGCTATTTCTGATTTCAAAACCACCATACAACAATAGGATTTCAAAGTCAGCATTTTAGTGGTTTTGCTGTGAAGATTCTGTTTTTCTCTTCACACAGTTTATTTTTTAAACACCCTTCTTAAAATTCCTATAATATGAAAAATTTCTACATCTTTAGCAACCAAACCAAATTTCTACATTTTGACAACCAACCAATTTTCTACTTTTGTGACAACCAACCAAGTTATAGCCTACCAAATTTGAATGTCATCTTTCTTGGCGTCTTCCTTACAAGCTGGTATAAAGGATGCGTTTAAGTGCAATTTAGATTTTTATCACAACATATAAAAGCTTTCCATCGGTTTCAAGAGTGTTGGATCTCCTGGAATAAGCTCTGTGAGCAGAAGTTTTAAAATCTTTTTGGAAGAATCCTTTTACTGGGTAATTCTTTTGATATTTTTCTGCTTAAACATTTTGGGAGAATTTTTTGCTTAATAGTAGTCGGTTGTTCTTTCATATTTCTATGAGATTTTTTATACTTTGGATTTTTTATACTTAGAATTTTTATACTTTAAATTTCTATTTATTTTATTTTGGTCTTTCCTACCGAGTTGCAAAGGGGAAAGGTTGGTGCCTTCAAACTAGTTTAACCCCACTTATTCGGTCCTAAGTCCGAAATTGCATTTTGACTCGCTAGGTTCTTATTTGTATTTCATTAGATTTGATCTTAATTTTTTTTTCCTCCCTGTTATGTTCTATATTTTATATAAAAAATTTTTTCCATACATATTTCATACATTTATGTGGCTGCTTTGCGCCTATTTATGTATGAATTTCTTTAATCATGAGTTTGTTAGGATATTTATATATTTCGGCAATTTTGCTTATATATATATATATATATATATAATCCAGAAATATTACGTCATCTCTATTTCAAGCTATATTTGATCCTATAACCAAATTTAAAAAAAATATTTTGTTTGATTTGCTGTATTTTCACAATGAGAGATTTTTTTTTTACGTTTTCTTTTCAAATCTAAAATACTACTCTTTCAGAGAAAAAACAAAACCCACTCACAGAGAAAAATTCGTCACTGTCATTTAGGAAAGTTGTAAATAATACATTTCTGTTTCGATATAATCCATGTAAAAGAGTTTTATGATATTTCGAGAGGTACAGATGATTGAAGATTTATTTCTTCGAGATTTTTTTATGAATGTGCAGAAACATATGAAGCCTATTGAAAATTGTTTCACGCAGTTCATTCTTAGAACTAACATCCATATTTGTATATTGAATACACTTTTAACCCGGTAGTGTTCGCGCGAGGCTTAAAGTAATCCCAGGCTTACGAAATCGTTATAATTCCGGGAGAACTGTTTATTTTTTACCAATCACCTTGATAGTATCTCCCTATATGGCAGTCTTCAAAGGAACTAAAAAGGAATGTGTCACAAATTCCCTCTTTTTTGACAGTCGAAAACGTTTCTTTACAATCTTAAGGTTTTTGTTCAATGTTTTGTATTTTTTTCAAGTTACCAAAGACAAATTGAGAAGTCATTGAAAGCAGGTAATTTTTATTTTCGTAGTAAAATTATTCACTAGAATTGTGATTTTTATAGTTTACAATAAAAATAATAGAGAAAAGGATTGAGGTGTGATTCAGTTACCGCGCTTGAGCATTAGCGTTAGTATCGAGTACGCACCTGCTCTCTGATCAGGGCCGCCGCGTGGGGATGGCAAAATTGTTCACCGCACAAGGGCTCCTGGGGCAGGGAGCGCCAAAATTGCGGTTTTTTAATTTAATGTTACTTACACACATAAAAGTTGTTAATAAAAAACTTGCAATTTCGCATGTTTTATATTTTTTTAGCAATAAAATAAGATTTTATTTTTTTGAATTTGATATTTTAATTTAATTTAATTTTGTTTTCGTTTCTGCGGATTGTTTTCGTTTGTGTAAAACAAAATTTGATTTCCGATACCAACAATAAAAACACGTTCCGTGTGAAGTTCGCGCTATTATACGGAATGTGTTCAAAATCTAAGAATTTGTAACATGTAACAACAGGATTTAGGAATGATTTGTATCGGCATAAATTTTTATTCATTATATGCTGAGATGATGTTATGGCTCAATGTATTTGTTTTGTTTCTTTTTGTTTGCAATGATAATATATGTACATTTTTAAAATTATGTAAATCTCTTGGTTTTTCTTCTCCAAATCATATTTTGCTTCATGTATACTGTTATTAAATTGTTCTCAAAACTCGAAATAAAATCTTTATCGCAGCGTTTCTCAAACTGTGGGGCGTGCCCTCCAGGAGGGAGTGATAACCCTACTTGGGGGCGCGAACGTATCGCGAATAATCGAAAACAAAAGATTTAAAATAATTATCAATTTGATAAAATAATTCACAATTTAAAATAATTACAAAGTAAAATACATTCTTATATTTTTAAAAATAAAATACTCAACACTTATAAATGTATCAGTACTGCAAAAAGTATTTGATAATTAAGTTATCAATATTCATTGAAAAACAAGTTTTTTCTAGTGACTCCCCTGGTCTTGTCATATGCAAAATATTTATCTTGATAAATTGTGCGGTTTATAATTAAAGTCGTATTGTATTGTAGTTAGGGACGTTTCAAGGCATGGGCCAACTAGGCCCGGACCAGGACTTCGCTCTCAGTGGGGGTCTCATTTCGTTCTCGACTACGTCTTAATAAGATCATGATCCGGATAATTTTAATGTCATCAAATATTGTTCCCGTACATTCCCTTCGAAAAACAGTTAATTGCAACCTGAATGTCGATTGCCAAAAGTGATAAGACTGTATTATTATGTGATGATCGTTGTCCAGTGGTGTAACGTACCCTCGCTACCAAGCCCACTTTTCCGCTTAGGCACGCTATGCACATGCCTAGGACGAAAAAAATTTGGGTGCGCAAAAAGTTGAAGGGTGAAAAAAAGAGAAAAAAATTAAAATTACAGATAACGTGCAACCGCCCAGTGTTTATTAAAAAGACAATTATTCTCTTTCATCTTTATATCTAAATTATCAAATCTTCGTTTCACTATTGGCCAATTATGTAAATCGCTTGGCTTTTCTTCCCCAAATCATATTTTGTGTCATGTATACCTGTTAATAAATTGTTCTCAAATCTCAAAATAAAATCTTTGTCACAGCGTTTCTCGAACTGTGGGGCACGCCCCCTAAGGAGGGCGTGATAACCCTACTTGGAGGGGGGGGAGTGCGAGCATATTACGAAAAATCGAAAATAAAATATTTAAAATAATTATCAATTTAATAAAATAATTTGCAATGTAAAATAGTTACAAAGCAAAATATATTATGTATTAAAAAATTAAATACACATTTAAACTGATATAATACGCACTACTTATATATGTATCAGTTCTGCACAAAGTATTTGATAATTAATTTATCAATAATCAATTAAAAACAAGTTCAGTAATTACTAGGGACTCTCTTGGGCTTGTCATATACAAAATTTATTTACAAAACTTAATATTTATCTAATTAGTGCGTTTATAATTAAAGTCGTATTGCATCGTAGTTTTACCATCAAAGTACATTATAATTGCATTCAGTACATTGTTATTGTAAGAAGTGGGGCGCGATGAAAATTATGATTGAAAACTGGGTCGCGAATACTGAAAGTTTGAGAAGCACTGCTTTATCGTGATCTACAACACTTTTTGATATAATGCATTTCTTTAGATTCTAAGCAGGATATCTATAAACAAGGGCAGCCGAATTTATGATTTCTTACAAATTTAAGATATAAATATAAAAGGTTGCAACATAACTGTAATCGTCGGAATTGAGTTGAAAGTCATTTGGAATTTGTAGGGATTTCATCTAAATTCTTTTCGTTGTTTGTTCAGTGTTGCGAACTTTACTTATTGAAAAGTTCTTGTTATTTTCAATATTTTCTTTATAGACTGTTATTTGAAAATAAACTTCAAATTCCATGAAAACTCTTATCATACTTATTATTACATCTTAAAAAACCTACACAAGAAGCAATTCCTTCCTAGTTACATTATATTTTTAATAACAATATGATTCCTAATGAGCTAGTTTCCTGTTTCAATATTTCGCAATTTTCTCGTATGATGTAATTTTATTGATTTAATTTTGTCCTCCCTCCTCTGCTCTTTTGCAGATATGGTTTTTTTTTAAAAATAATTATAATAATATTGTATTAAATTTTCTTGTTCATGCATATTTTTTTAAAAGCTTTTATTTAACTTACAATGTATGTATCTATGTATGTATGTATGTATGTATGTATGTAATGTGTTGGGGTGGAATCTTGCAACTCAATTTTGAAGCTGATATCTTCCTTCAATTGAGCTAAAATTTTGTATACACGTTTAGTTTGGATGACAATGCATGTTTTGACCATTTATATTCCGATATTGCAATTAATTAAAAAGATATTAATTAAAAACGTTAAACTAGTTTTGGGCGCCAACTTGATATATCTGCATTGTTGTAATAATTTTATTGTTACAACAATGACAAAAGTTGGCGTCGAAAATCGGTTTTCAGCCAAACTGGAATTTCATAACGTTGCGCTATTGACTGTATTAATTAACTTTGTCTAAAAAATAATTACATTTCTACAAGGTAAAAATAATCTAATTTCTACAACATATGCAATTTTTTTTACAAATTTCTATCTATTTTCTTGGATTTAAATTCAAAACAAAAAAAGTAGAGCTATTTTTCAAGTAGATTGGTACATTGTATACCTTTCTCAACGCTGCCAAGTTAAACTGAGAAGGAGTATTATAGAAATTCTAACTTTAACCCCCTAACTGGTTTGCCCATACACCTTACGGGCTACTGAAAGTTAGCCACGACCGGTTTGCCCGTGCGCTGTACAGGCACCGAAATTTTTTCTTTCTATATTTTGTTTGCACAGACATTTTTGTTCCTATAATAAGGTTATTAGTATAGTGTGTCTTTAGGAGATGCAGAGAGAGAGAGAGTTTGTCCATGGTACTGAACTACTCTTAATTCAGAATTTTGGTAGTGGTGAAGGTGAGAGGTGAGGTGAGGTGATTTTGGGGTTTATTGGCGCAAGAGCCGATTTCGGCTATACTGCGCCAAACATCTACACTATTCCTTCACAGAATCAGAAATAGACACTTTTAACATGTGATTAACTTGAAATGTGTCCTTGAAATCATAGTCTTAGAATTACATATGTTGGTGTCAAAATCCGGTTTTCAATCAAACTGGAATTTTATGACTGATTCATTCACTTTGATTGAAAAATAAATGCTTTTAATATGTGACTTATTTAAAATGTTTTTTTATTAAAAACACAATTCCTAGAACTCAAATATCTATGGATTTTTTTAATTTAAATTTCGAAAAGAGATAAAACTATTTTTTAAGCAAATTAGTACATATTTTACCTTTTACAATGCTTCCAAGTTAATTTGAAACGGAGTATAGTATAAATTTTTTAAGCATTCCCGAAATATTGAAAATTTCTGTCTCTTGACTTTTCTTATTCATAAAACTGTTTCTAAAAAAGATAGTTTTTCGTTTCGGGAAATCGTAATAATACAATGAGAATACTTGTCAAAATCGCCAACTCCTAATAATAATTAATTGTGGTAAACCTACCATAGAATACAAGAATTTGAGGGCTTATGGTGCATGCGCGGAAAGACTATTTTCGGAGAGTTCATAGGCAAACATATTCCTTGACATGTTCCATATGTGAAAAAAAGAATAGCAAAAGCAGTCACAACACAAGAAAATCCCCTGCAAAGCTAGGTCATGCAGCTGTGTATGGATGTGGATTAGTATTTTTTTTAAATCTAAAACAAAATTGTTTTCTATAATTCATGACTAAATTATCTAAAAAAATCGTATAATGGCTGCTTTCTATTAGATAACATAAGATTAGTTTTGTAAATTATTAATTGAAAATAGAAATTGGATCTTATCTTTGAGGACCAAAAAAGAGAGGAAAATGTTTTTTTTATGCTTGAAACGGCTTGTACAACACCGTGTCAAATGAAGAGGAAAATATATTCGTAAAAAAGAAAAGAAGTAGAAGAAATTTCGGAAAAAAAGGAAAATTTAATGACATAAATATAAAAATCACTCTCCTAGAAGTGCTAGCGTCGAGAGGGAAATGGGAAATTGTATGGGAATAAAGTAATGTACTCGGTAAATGCCAGTGCAACGCCTGGCTTTTCGGACGGGAAATACGACCATCCGACGGTAAGCAGAATTGGAAAAAATTTCGAAAAAGGGTATTTTAATGAAAAGAATATGGAAGTCGAAAAAAACATCAGGAAACGCTGACACTGAGGTGGAAAAAGGGAAATTTTTAAACTCAAAAATTTATAAACAGTGGTGAAGCCCGTGCAACGCCGGGCCATGAAAGCTAGTCTACACTATTAAAATTCGAAGGTAAACAAACGTATCTATCTATCTATGTATGTGCGTCTATCTCCTCACGAACCGCACCACGCAGAAACTCGCGGAAGGTACCAAAAGATCGGGAATGATCCGGGGAAGCCGTATTGCCCATTTATATTCCAATATTGCAATTAGTTGAGCAGATATTAATTAAAAACCTCTAAAAAACCGGGTTTTTTTTCGTGCAAATTTTGATTTGTCTCCATTGTTGCAGCAATGTTATTGTTACAACAGTGACAAAAGCAGGCGTCAAAAATCGGCTTTCAGCCAGACTTGGAATTTCATGACGTTTCTCTGTTGTCTGTATTAACTTACTCTTTTTAAAAATAATTGCTTTTAACGTGTGACCAACTTGAAATACATTATTAAAATCCCAAACTCTAAAATGTTTTACATTTTTTACAAATTTCTCAGTATTTCTTGGATTTAAATTTAAAAAAAAAAAGAAAATTATGACTATTTTTAAAGTAGGTTGGTAAATTGTATATACATTTCTCGACGCTGCCAAGTTAGACTTACATGAAATATTGTAAATCTTCTTAAAAAAATTTGTAGTATTTCGTAAATTTGAAAACTTTTTATTTTTCTGCGCATAAAATATTTAAAAAAGGCTCGTCTCCGTTTCAAGGAGCCATAAAAATGCAACGAAAAAAATTGCTAAAGTCACCATATGCCAGTAACCTACGACAGAATTGACAAGTTTGTTCATGTGTGTGTGAAGCTTATGGAGCATGTTCAGAAAGACTACTTTCTGATACACCACAACAGATAGTTTTCTTTATTTAAAAAAAAATTAGTGGGAAAACATTAAAAATATAAGAAAATGCTAAAGTGTTTCTATTTGAGAGTATTATTTTCATTTTGAATGTTTTTTATTCAGTGAATTCAAGCAAATGTATGTGTCTAAGTTTACTCTCTCATATTTCTTTTTTATAGTTATATATTTTTAATCAAATAAACAAACATCCAGAAATACGCAGCCATTTTTCATTCATTATTTAATAAAAACCGATATAACGGATAATAGAAATAGAAAGAGAAAGAGAGATCATATCACTGAGGGAAAAAGTACTGAAAAAGAGTTTTATACACGAAAAAGCCTGTATAAACGCCAGGCTAAGCTGAGGGAAAAGAGAGCTGTCTGTAAAGGAAAAGAAATTGAAGACATTTCGGAAAGGAGATAATCTTAATGAGATAAGTATAGAAATCCTTCACATCACGCATACACCCTCACCCAGAACTGCTGGCATCGAGAAGGGAAAAGGAAATTTCCATTGGGATAAAGTTATACACCTGTAAAAGTCAAGTGCAACGCTAGGCTAAATGGAGGGAAAACAGACCCGTCTAAGGGACAAAGACGTAGAAGAAATTACGAAAAAGGGAATTTTAATGACAAAATATAGAAATCACACACAAGCGAGGAAGTAATGACATCGAGATTGGAAGAGGAAGTTTCCGTTGGCAAAAAATTATACACTTGAAAAAACCCGTGCAGGGTCGGGCCATGTAGCCATAACATATGACACAATGACATAATATGGCGCTGAAAATTGATTTCAGGCAGACTGAAATTTTATGACGTCGCTTTTTTGATTTAATTCATTCACAAATTAAAAAATAAATGCTTTTAGTATGTGATTTAGATGAAATATATCTTTGAAATCATAGTTTTACATTTACGTATCTTGGCGTGAAAATCCGGTTTTCAGCCTTACTGGAATTTTATTGACTGATTCTTTCACTTTGATTGAAAAATAACTGCTTTTGATATGTGATTTATTTGAGATGTTTTTATTAAAAACACAATTTCTAAAACGCAAATATCTATGGGTTTTTTTAAATTTAAATTCTGAAAAGAGGTAAAACTGTTTTTTAAGCATGTTTGTAAATTTTTTACCTTTTCCAAAGGTTTAAATTTAAACAGATATTGAATATTGAATCTTTAAAAATTAATTAAATTTTGTAAGTTTCTATCTTTTGACATTTTTTACACATAGAACTGTTTTTTAAAAGAGGTAGTTTTTAGTTTAGGGGAAACGTAAAAATATAACTGAAATTACTCTCAAAATCGACTCTTGCCAATAATAATTAATAGTGGTAAGCCTATACCACAGAATCCAAGAATTTGTGAGGGCTTATGTTGCATGCGCGGAAAGACAACTTTCGGAGAGTACGTAGGCAATTATGTTAATTGTGTATATGAGAAACAGAATAACAAGAACAGTTATACACAAGAAAAATCCCGTGCAACGCTGGACCATGCAGCTATATGTATGGATGTAAATTAATATTTTTTTAAAAAACTAAAACACAGTATTTTTTTTTTATAATTCATTACTAATTTATTTTAAAAATCGTACAATGGCTGCTTTCTATGGTATAAAATAAGATTAATTTTGTAAATTATTAATCGAAAATAGAAATTTTATCTTATCCTTGAGGAAAAAAGAGGGAAAAAGAGTTTATATTCTCCAAAAAGCCCATACAACACTGGGTTAAGAGGAGGAGAAGAGAAATGTTCCTAACAAGGAGAAGAAGTGGAAGAAATTTCGGAAAAAAAAGGGAATTTTAATGACATAAATGTAGAAATCACTATTCTAGAAGTACTGGCGTTTCGAGAGAACGGGAAATTTCCATTGGGATAATGTGATGTACATGGTAAGAGCCGTGCACCAATGGGCAAATCTGAAGGGAAACAGACCCATCCGATGGGCCAAAGCGGGGGAAGAAGTTTCGAAATAGGGTATTTTAATGATCTATTAATATGAAAGTCACAAACATACATCACGAAGAGTGCTTACACGTAGACGGGAAGGGGAAATGTTAAGAGGCAAAAATATCTATGCACTTGAAGAAGCCCGTGCAACGCCGGGCCATGCAGCTAGTCTACACTATTAAAATTCGAAGGTAAACAAATGTATGTACCTATCTATGTATGTATGTGCGTCTATCTTCTCACGAACCGCACCACGCAGAAAGTCGCGGAAGGTACCAAAAGATCGGGAATTTTCCGGGGAAGCCGTATTGCCTATTTATATTCCGATATTGTAATTAGTTGAAAAGATATTAACTAAAAACCTCCGAAAAAAGCAGGGTTTTTTTCGTGCAAATTTTAATTTGTCTCCATTGTTACAGCAATGTTATTGTTACATCAGTGACAAAAGCAGGCTTCGAAAATCGGTTTTCAGCCAAACTTGCAATTTCATGACGTTGCTCTGTTGTCTGTATTAACTTACTCTGTTTAAAAATAAATGCTTTTAATGTGTGACTAACTTGAAATGTATTATTAAAATCCCAATGTCTACATTGTTTTACATTTTTTATAAATTTTCTTGGATTTAAACTCCAATAGAAAGAAAGTTACAACTATTTTTTAAATAGATTGGTACATTGTATATCTCTCTTAACGCTGCCAAGTTAGACTGTGTTGGAATATAGTAAAACTTTTTTAAAAAATTTATAGAATTTTGTAATTTTGAACAACTTTTATTTTTCCAATTTTCGCACATAAACTATTTTTAAAAAAGGCGCTTCTCCATTTCAAAGAGATTGCAACGAAAAAAAATTGTTAAAATCACCAAATGTCAGTAATGATTAATTGTGATAAACCTACGACAGAATTGACCGGTTTGAGAGCTTATGGAACATGTGCAGACAGCTACTTTCTGATACATCAGAACTGATAGTTTTCTTTATTTTCCAGAAAAGCAATTTAGTGAAAAACTTTAAGAGAATATAAGAAAATGCTGAAATGCTTTCATCAAATAATATTATTTACATTTTAGATCTTTATGCAGTGATATGAAAAATCTTTAGGTTTTCTTTCCCATACATCTTTTTTTTACAGTTACATATTTTTAATCGAATAATCAAACACACATCCAGATATAAGCAGTCATTTCCAGTGCAGGTTTATCCATTGGGCGCTTGGGCCGGGCGGCAAGGGGCCCAGGGACCCAAAAGGACCAGGATAAGCTGGACTTAACTAGATTTTCTGATTACAAATTTCGATTCTCCAGTACCAAAGAAGCATGTAGATATTCTGTGCTTAGGGCCCGTGATGAGCTTAAATCAGCACTGGTCGTTTCAATAGATAATGGTAAAAAAAATTTTTATTCATTATTTAATAAAAATGGATATAAGTTAATATAAAAAACAACAAATTACAGTATATTTTAAAATTATTATTCATTACAAAATTAGTTATTTAGTAGTAAAATTATACTCTATCTTTTTTATTCTTGTGGATAAAACTAGATTAGTTTTATAACTTAGAAATCAAAAATAGAATTTTAAAGAAAGACTTTATCACTGGGGGAAAAAAAGAGAGAAAAAGAGCTATACGCATGAAAAAGCCCATGTAACGCGGGCTTAACCAAAGAAACGGAACCTGTCTGCGTATAATGGAAAAAAAATATAAAGACATTTCGGAAAAAATAATTTTAATGACATAAGTTTAGAAATCACACACACATCGCGAATACACTCTCACCCAGAAATGCGGGCATTGAGAGGGAAAAATTAAAATTTCATTGGGATAAAGTTATACTCTCAAAAAGACCGTGCAACACCGGGCTGAGTGGAGGAAAAACATACCACCCAATGGAGTAAAGATGTGAAAGATATTTCAAAAGAGGGAAATTTAGTGACATTGATACAAAAATCCCGCACAAATACACCAGGAAGAGTGCTTGCACTGAGATAGGAAGGAGGATTTTTTAAGGCAATAATATTTATACACTTGAACAAGCCCGAGCAACGCCGGGCATGAAAGCTAGTTTGTTTTAATATCTGTGATCTAGACGGGAAGAGAGAAAGAAAGAATGAATTGAATGACAAGAAGAGGGTCGAAAATAGAGAAGGATCACTAGGGTAAACTGGGTTCGTGAAGCCGTGTTTTACCAAAGACAGTAAACCCCTTGGAAAAGAAAAAGATCTCTAGAGCACCTCGGGATTGTGACACCCGTACTCACCTAAAGAAGGTGAGCCCCCTGAGGGGGGTGAAGGTGAGAATTTTTCACTGAAGGCAAGAATATATATTCTTGAATATATTTGATAAAGAACAGGGATTTGCAAGGCAATGTACAATGTGTTGCCTAAGAAAAAGGAAAATGGATAGATAATCCAAAGAAGTTGATATTATCTCTATCCCCATTGGAATATAAGACTTAGTGTTACACTATTCTTCATATTGTGTGTGCATATAAATATGCACACACACACATGAAATCCTATCAATCGTATGGAAAAGAGTATGAACATGAAATTTTTTGGTAAGTGGAAGAAAATATATTTTAAGATATATGTGAAATATTCTTCATAGTACGCAGAATGTACTTATTAAAAGCAAACATTTAAGGGTTTTTGTGTTCAAAAATTATAAAATAAAAAAGGTGAGTAAAATTTTAAAGCGGAGATTAAAATAAAAATCTTCCATTTTCGCGCGTTCTGTTAATTATTATGCTTAGTTACATGCAGTTTAAAAAATGGCTTTTTTTGAGAAAATTTTGGTCAACAAATTGGCCGCTTAAGAGGTTAATCTATGAAGCTCAGACAAAAAATAATTATAGAATCAGAAAGATCATTTTTTTCATACCGATACGGTATAATGTTTTTTACAAAATAATAATATTTGTATTTCTTACGATTTTTTTTAAATAAGTCAAAATCGATGCGTTTTTATGAAAATAATGTCTAAATAGACGCGCATGTATTTCTTTTTGTTTAAATGAATCGATATTCCATACTAAAACAGCTCATGATTTGCTCTTTTAGAATCTGTCATTTAAAAAAATAAAATGTCGAAATTTTTTTTTTACGATTTTTTCAAAAAATACTCAACATTTTAATATTTAATAATATTGTCATTTATGAAAAAAATCTCATAAAACTTTTTTTTCGTGTGTAGGATAATATTACCCAAGATCTGTACGAAGATTGAAAAAAAATTGCTTAAAATTTACGGATTTAAGAAAAAATTGTTTTTTTTCGTCTAGTACCCTTTTTTGCGAGAATTCATTTAGCTCGACTGTTCGAAAATAACCGGCGAACACCTGGCAAGAATGATGCGTTGAATGACATGAACAGACTAAGAAACCTGTCCAGTGATAACTAAAAAGTAAAAATAAATTAAAAGTAAAAAAACTTTTTTAAAAACAAGCTTTTATTTAAACGCGCTAAAAAGAATAAAATAAATTTTTCTTTAAATTTTATTTACTATCAACTTATAACGTCATTACACAATTTATATGATATAAAAGCTTGTCGCGAGATTTACCTCTGTAGATAAACAAGTAAATTAAATCACTTAATCTGATTGATTTCAATTTCTTAAAATTTTCAAACTAAGTAAATAAGAGTGCTTTAATCTTGCGACAAGCTTTTATATCATATAAATTGTGTAATGACGTTATAAGTTGATAGTAAAAAAAATTTAAATAAAAATTTATTTTATTCTTTTAGCGCGTTTAAATAAAAGCTTGTTTTTAAAAAAGTTTTTTTACTTTTAATTTATTATCATTTCCTGTCTATCTCGGTGGGCCATTTTTTAGCTCTAAGCCCTCTGATGGATGTGAGTTCGATCCTCCCGAATAAATTAATAGCTAGGGATTTTTTCAACGACGTTTTATAGCGTAGCATTTCGTTTATGCTTCCTTTTAATGTCAGTAAATACTGGAGCACATACAAATCGTATTAGATAAATTATAAACTAAAAGTATAGATTAAAAAAAAAAAGAAAGAAACCAAGTGGGGTACGTTTAAGCGCAAACAACGCCATGAAAGAGAAGACAGTAAGTAAAAATTGTAGCTTTGTATATATTTAAAATATCCCCATATTTTTACTTTTTTACTAATAGAATTCAACCAAGATAGAGCCCTCGTTTTTTTTTTTTTACTCCAGGGCTTTTAAATACCTACGCCACTGCTATCGAGAAAACACTTTCTTTCAAAGAGAGAAAGAGTTGACGCAATTTTAAATCAGTAATTTTTTCAATTTTACTTCATTCCTTTACTAACCTGCAAACGGTAATTATGAATTTACTTTTGATTTGTTTTGTATTTTCCCTTGAGCTTAAAAAATATACAAACATTTTTATAGTAAAATAATAGTTTTATCATTAATATTTTTATCATATTATTCAAAGCATGCATTTATTATTTGCTTTCCTTTACAAAGGAGGCAGTAAAAGTAATGTCCAGCTTAATGAAATATAATTAAAAAAATTTTTATTTTGTAAATTTTCCGTGTTACATCAGCTAATTTTAAGATTTTCGTCTATATTTATACACATATTACAATGGACTTTTATAGTACTTTTATGTTGATTGATATGCATCAATATTTGTTTTTTTTTGCTTGAATACATCTTCCAAAAACACACTTTTCTATGCAAGAACAGTCTTATAAAGTTTAATTATTAGTGTAAACATGAAATTCCAAATAGTAGTACTTAAGGTAGTACTGGTATTGAAATTTTTTCACGTTCAAAGTTTAATTCCTAGCATTGATATTTTGACACTGATCGCACTTGCATTGTGAGCTATAGAAATAAAAATAAATATAAATAATATCTATAATATTTCTTCATTTTTGAAGGAATGGAAAATGTTAATGACTGTGTGTAAAACTTGATTTAAATAATATAAAAATTATTAATTGGAGCATGACAGTCTTAACGCAACTATTGCTGGCTGGGATGGGGGACCTTTTTCCTGGAAGCTCATATCAAGTAGGTGTCTGATACTTTCGATATCTTGTTTCACTAACAACTGGTTCTTTCTTGAAAGTATACCGATCCCCTGTCTAGAATTCACTTTACTTTATGAATTCTCTGAATTTTTCTTTATGAAACATTTTGCCTTAATTTTGTAGAATTATTCTTTGTTGAAAATTTCATTTACCTTGTTGTACAACGTTTGTGATGTGATTTATCTTTGGAGTCCGCTGTGGCCGAGTGGTCTAGGCATCGGATCATGGCTAGAGTGTCATGATTTCGTTCCTAGTACCACTAAAGATCTACCGTGTAGGGGTGCGATGCACGTTAAATCTGTCGAGAGCTCAAACGTCCTCCCGTTGGTGTGGTAGTTAGGAGAGGGGGGGGGGTGTCATCTCAGGTGTCGTCCGCGTCACTTGACCATGGTTCAAAATTACGCGGACCTCACCCTCGTTCAAAAGCCCTCGTGTTGCTGATCAGTGCGACGTTAATATTCTCTCACTCACTCTCTGTGATTTATATTTGCACAATTCATGATATTCTGAATGTAATACTGTTTATGTCTTATATCATACAAAGATTTAAAAATTCAAATTTATCGTAACCAGATTATTCACTGAATGTTTGGTTATTGAAATACACACATTTGTGTTAAAATTATTCTTACTTTTTGAGAAATAAAAACTCTGGAATACCCTACTCATATCGTAAAGCATTTGAAATTTACTTCAGATAATCGTAGATCAGATGAAGCATATGAACATGCAATTACCAATGCAAGTATCGTTGCTGATGATTTGGGGGTGGATACTGATTTTCCACAAAGTCAAAACAGGTTTAAAAATAAACTGTTTCAAGATGAACAAACCGACGAACCAATCAACAATCCAAGACAAAAGTTTAAGGTTGAATTTTACAATATAATATTAGACACTGCTCTTTCTTCAATTTCAGAAAGATTCAGTCAATTAAAAGAACATTTCAATTACTTCAATGTAGTACACTATATACCTAATTTAAAAAACTGGAGTGACAATGAAATTTTAAGACATTGTGAAGAATTAGAACGAAAATTAACGGATACTAAAAATATTAATGAAAAGGACATAGATGGATTAAATTTGTTTGAAGAAATAAAATCTTTCCGGATGTTTTACCAAAGAGGATATGTCACCTATTGATGTTTTAAATTATATTTATGAAAACAATCTTATCGATACATTTCCAAATATTGCAATAGCTTTACGGATTTCTTTAACCCTGCCAGTTTTGGTGGTTACTGGAGAACAAAGTTTTTCAAAACTTAAATTTATAAAAAAAAACTACATGCGATCTACTATGGCGCAGGAGAGATTATGGGACTTGTCAATTATATCCATAGAGAGGGAAATTTTGGATAAATTAAATATAAAGGAATTGATACGAGCATTTGTAGCTGAATCATTATTTGAATTTATTTTCTAATGTTTATATTTTACTTAAAAAATTTTATATCATTTTTGCTTTGTTTTGTTTTTAAAATTTATGAAATAATAATTTAAAAAAAACAATAAGACAAACGTGTTTTAATATTATAATTTTAAAGCTTTTCAGTTCGAAAGTCAAATTTCGAATACTATAAATGAGTATTTCTTATTTTATTTGTAGCACTTTATAAGAGTGCAACAGAACCCCATAAAGGGGCGCCGAATTTCAACTTGAACAAGGGCGCCTAATACCCACGCGGCGGCCCTGTCTCTGGTTAAAACATTTTGAAGTCTCCTCGCTTTAAATATTAAAAAATAAACACAATTATTCTTCTTCGAAGTTTTACATTCCTTTTCATTATTTAAAAATAATTCTAAAGGCTAAATGTCTGAGGCTTAAAATTACAGTTGATTTTCCCTGAGTTGCAGTCCATATACAGCAACTGTGGCAAAATTGTCTCCCAACATGCTTTCTACGATCTCAATTGCTGCTGGTAAAATAAGCTCTCTTCGCCATTAGTGTGAGGCTTTTTACATCTTGCTATTTTGTATGATACTTTTTTAGATGCAAGTACAGCTTTTTTCATTCACAAAAACTTTTTTTTAAACATGCGTTTTGTTTTTCATATGATTTTAATTTTAATTCAAAGAACTCTCAGGGTTCATAAATGTAGTCAACATAAAGCGTTTCCAAAGGTCTTTTAAGTTTATTACATAATGTCTGCTCTCTACCAATATGTTTTTGAACAAATAACTCACAGGGGCTTTTCTTCTCCATTTACTTTAGTAATAGTGAATCAAAAATTTAAAAATTTTTAAGAATACCTACTTGATTTAATTTTCGGAACTGTGCACTTTTGATGCTTTATTATCGTTGAATGTTCGCTTATGACTTAAAAATTTATCAATGGTTTTGTTAATATACTGACGTGAATACTTAATACTGGGAATTACAACTAAATCGGAAATTATAAGATGTACATTAGATTCGATGACTATAGAAGCATCGACTCGCCCAAGACTAACTGGAATTCTAAGAGGTACAGCATTTTCATATGTTTTGCCGATACGTCCGATAACTTAGTTTACCGAAACTCACGCAGACGTTAGCGAGAATGCTAGATGTGCTGGATATGAAAGAGAGCAACATAAGCCATAGACTATATTCCTAATGATATTTCTACATTTAGAAATGGATGGAGAAAATATATCTTTAATGAAATATCATTTTGTGTGTGCAATATGTTCCAATTTAAAAATTAGCGAAAGGAGAAAAAAATAACATAATAATTATTCTATTATTAAAAAGTAATGTGCTTAAAATATATATTATTTAAGGGGATTCGGTACCCTTTGAATTTTTTGTTTTGTTTACGCATTTAAAAATTATATTTTAGCATTATATAATGTTTATATTCAATAAAACAATGTGAGGTGTAATTTTGCACATATTATTCACACAATTTTAAAATTTAAAATTTTTTTTTTAAAAAATGAAAAATTTTAAAATCTTACTTCTTCTGTATTTATTAATATTTTGACATGAAATTTTTGTAACATTCTTAAGGATGTTTTAAACAACTTTAGGGATCGATTTTACAATAACTTAATTGGTTTTGGAGAAAAAAAATAAAATGTTAATACATATGCTAAAATTCAACAAAAAACCCAATATTTCGTACATTTGAATTTATTTTTAAAAAATGTACTCAGTTCAATTGAATTAGAATAGCTAAAATGAAGGTTTTGTTTGTTTTCAAAGCTCAACAAAGCTGTCAGAGAGACATTGAGTTTTAATTCCAAATCATTATAGCAGTACCACAGCTCCATAGAACAATGTCGTCGTCGTCTTTACACATTCTGATTCTTATTCCAGAAGAAGGTAGTTTCTCTATAGCAGAAATGCATAGAATAAACAGTGGGGCTAAGAAGGAATCTTGAGGAAAGCCTTGGTTGAGCTCGAATGAGTCCAAAAAGTTTTGTTAAGTTTTACTTTGATGAATATTTTCTGTAAGAATTCGACCCATAATAAAAAATTTTCTCAGATGTTGAAAGAATCGTGTAGTTTTGAAATCAATTTATATTTCTAAACTCTATCAAAAGCCCTCATGAGTTCTAATGGAGCTGCCACAGTATAATGAGTTGGTTTAAAGTTATGAACTTCCCTAATATTTTGACAAAAATACAGGATTTGGTCTGTTGTAATCTGTGTGACTCCCTCTAAAACCGTATTGTTTGCGCATGGTAATATATTATTTCTGTCCAAAAATATTGAGTTCTATACATAATAGTTTTTCCCCTCAATTTATAAGATATACAAATATAAGAGCAACAGGTCTCAAGTCTTCCGGGGAGCAAGTCTTCTTACCTGGTTTTTTATAGGAATAGTTGTGGCCCTTTTCCACTCGGAAGATAGCCGACCTTTTTTTCCAAGACAGATTTAGGACGTTTATTGGCATTTGTTTCTCTGTGTTTCCTAGATTTTCAAGCATAGGGTCATGGATACCATCATGTTCACGGCACTGTTTAAAATCCAATAGGGTAAAGGCTGGAAATAATTTTTGTGAGGAAAACGATTTGGCCAAACTTATGTCTCCGAAATCAAAGCTACTACAGCCATGAATAACATTTTTGTTTTTAAGATTGATATATAAAGGGGGAAAGTTAAAACTCTTTGAAAATTAATAATGTACAACGAGGCTATTAGCCGATGGTTCGTCATGTAGGAAGGCATGTACAATGACATCTGTGAGTCACAGGTTTCAAACTGTTCCTGCTTCTTGTTGATGTTCTGGACTAATTTCCAAAGTTTTGAGACGAAGACTTAGAGAAAATTTTATTGTACATTTCGTTCGATCTATTTCTTTTCAGCGGAGCATAGGCCAGCGTTTCTCAAGTTGTAGGGTTCGTCCCTCCTGAGAGGCATAATATCTCTTTGCAAGATCTAGAGCATGTTGAAAAATTAAGAAAAAAAAAAGATTTAAATTTTTAAACAAAGGATTTAAATTATTTAAGAAAGTATTAATTTTCTGAAAGAAAACAAACAAAATACTTTCTGACGTGATAAAACATAAAATGCACATTTGTGCTGATACAATATACGTATAAATGTATCACTACTGTGCGTGCGCAATGTATTTTATAATTGGTTTAACAATGCTAAGTTAAGAAAAAGTTTTATAATTACCAGTGACCCCACGGGCTTGTCATATATAAAATTATATGCAACAATTAACACTTAACTTGATAATTTTACGGTTTATAATTAATCCGTTAAGTTCCGAATAAATAGTACGCAATTCGCTCCCCAATACCACTGCTCTCCACGTTGGTCCGCGTAGGGGATGTATTTGGGGGAGAAGGAAAAAGAAGTAAACCTTTTCTGAAATAAGTAAGCCCTTCGCAAACATTGGCAACGTTCTTTTATTGCATTCCAAAGTCTTCGGAATAATTTTATGGATAGCAGTGCATAGAGAAGATCGTATTATGTGGACCGGAAAGTAATATTAATCCTGCGTATATCGATATTAGTTACTCATTTATCAGCTCATTGTATACAAAATATCGTACCAAAGACATTTTATGGTTAGAGTGATTTGCTTACGCGTAAATTTTTAAATACGAAATCTTTTTTTTTTGCAATTGTTAGAGGAATGGCCAGCCAAATAGCAGAACAAGGGCATACCCTGCAATGTATGATTTTTGAGTTTCACAAGTGTAGTAACGCAATGGTTGATATCAAGCTCTTTTACGATGTTTATCCAAATTCATTAAACAGTCGGAGGTGCATAGATGAGGTCTTTAAGTTCAAATTGGGTAATTTTGATCTTTCCGACTCGCACTCCTTATGAAGACGAAAAGCTTTAGACCAGTGATGGGCAAAGTACGGCCCGCGGGCCAACTCCGGCCCACGAAAGTATTTAATCCGTCCCGCCGAGGGTTTGTCGACATGGATAGTACATGGCCCGCTACAATTGCGCTTTGATGGTCGAGAAGTTTAAAGTGGATTTTACTTATAGTAGAATAATAGATGCATATCCCACAGAAGAAGCTGAACTAGCCGCGTTGTTCATGTGTTGCATAATACGGTGTGCTGGCGCGGGGGAGTGAACTCAGTCGCCACTCGCCAGCTGTCACTGACCGATCCGCCCCTTTTACGTTAATTTTGTCTCTTGTTCTTGCTTGTTCGCGTAACGTTTTACATTCATAAATTTTTGAAACAAAAACACCCCTTTTAAGATAATGGAGTATAAAAAAAGAAATGTCGGTTCCGAGTATCGTTTGTTTAAAGAAGAGTGAACTTGGAAATCAGAAACCGATTGACTGATGAACACCTTTTCGCACTGCTAAAAGTTGCTTCGTCACAGCTGGAACCTGCTTTCGAAAATATTATGAAAAATCAAAAACAATTCCATATGTCTCACACGTCTAACATGTCAGGGTCTTCGAATAAAAGTTAAAATAAATATTATTTAAGGTAAAAAGTAATTTGTAACATTTGTGTGTAATGCTGTAATGTTTTTATAACATTATGATTAAAAGCTTTAACACAAAAAAATGCATTTTTTCTATAATTCAGGCCCTCCTCTAGAATTTCTTAAACTTTGTGGCCCCCCATTAAAAAAGTTTGCCCACCACTGCTTTAGACATTGGCATGTTAAGGGTTTAAGTGGAGGCAAATCCATATCAGACAATCTAGGAAAGGTCAAACACTGTTAATCAACTCGGTCGACCGTAGAAGAACATTTGCAGCAGATTTGCAAAGTGAGCAGAGGAGGTGTTTGGATCCTTCATAATCTGTCTGAAGGAAACAAAGCTGGTCATTCCACCACATGCGACTTATTGCTTCGGGGGCACACTACAGAAATGTTTTTTGATTGCTTGATCACTAGAGATGAGAAATGAGTCATGTATGATAATTTGTACCGCAAGAGGCAGTGGCTTTCTCCCAAAATGCGCTTTTGAGGTTTGGTGGAGAATTCGCGGGGTTGTTCATTTTGAAGCACTAAAACCTGGACAAACTCTGAATGCAGACCCTTACTGAGTGCAAGTGGATAGAGTAAATCAATTTTAAATTGAAAAGTGCTCAGATATTGTCAACAGAAAAGGTGTTATTCTGAAACTTGATGATGCAAGACCACACTGAGCAAGACGAACCCTAGAATAAGTTAACGAATTGAGATAGGAATTATTGTCTCCATATCCCTACTTGCCCGATATTGCTCCAATGGATTTCTATTTATTACGGTCTCTTAAAGGTAAAGTGGCAAAACATTTGAAAATTTGGAGGACGTTCAAATTACCCCTTCTAGATATTTTGCTCAAACATCATACGATTTCAATCGATTCTGCATTGAAAGTGTCCACTGTATACGGCAAAAAGTTGTTAATAACGAGGATTATTACGTAATTGATTAAAAATAAAAGCTTAGTAAAGCTATTTGAATTTAACGTAGAAAAACGACATTACTTTCTGGTCCACCTAATATATTAGAAAGAAATATATATACGTCCGGGTCAATTAACATTTTGTCTGAGCGAGATGTTTATATACAGTAGTGGCACTTAAAAGGCTGAAATTGCATGGTAGCTTTAACGTCAAAAATTTTGCATCATTGATTTCAATATATTGTTAATATATAGAGGAAAGGCGCGATGATACATATGATTGAACATTGGGTCGCAAAGATTGAAATTTTGAGAAACACTGAAAAATAGTATTATTGATTTCAATATATTGTTATGGATTAGAGGCGGGCGTGATGTAAATTATGTTTGAATTTTGGGTTGCAAAGACTGAAAGTTTGAGAAGCTCTGAGGTGAAGGTAATAATATTCAAGCATCTTAAATATTATCTGTTAACTTTTTCTCTTAAATCTATATATTTATAATTACATCATTATACCAATACTGACCAACATATTCCATTTTATTGGTAATTCATGAAAATTTATGTTCTTCATGAAAGTGCCTGAAAATAAGTTAAAATATACACTGGTGTCCAAAAGTTAAGCATAATTGAAAATTATGTGAATAAAGAAGGAACTGTAAATCAGAATGGCGGGAAACGTGATATGAGAGTATAAAATGGTAATAAAATAAGGAAGCAAATCAAAAGAATTATAATAATTAATTTTACTATCCAAAGTAGCAGTTTGAAAGCAAACTGAGCATAGCAAGCACTTTAAAGAAAAAATGAAAGAAAACATTGTATAAAATACTGATGCTATAGATTAATAAGGCGTGTGGTCACCACTGACAGCCAGGCACGCTGCACAGCGATTTACCATACTTCATAGGAGATGATGAATGAGTTGGGGGCTCAAACGGTTCCAAGCTACTTGGAGAGCTCTCTTCAGTTCTCTAACGGAGCTTGGTGGGTGCGAAAGGGCTGCAATTTGTCTCCCGAGCATATCACATACATGCTTGATAGGATTTAAATCAGAGGAGTTCGCAGGCTACGACATGCGCTGGATGTTTTCCGTTTCAAGGAAGTAATCAAGCAGCACCGCTCGGTGACATGGCGCATTATCATCCATGAATTATGAAGTCAGGACCGACAGCACCTGGAAACAAGCGAAAAGGCTCTAGAACTTCGTCTCTGTATCTTTGAGCAGTCACAGACCTCGTGTCAAAGAAATGGAGGTCTGTGAGGCCGTCCATCATGATGCCTGCCCATACCATTACTCCCCTTGATGGAAAATGATGTCTTTCCGTTATGTTTCTTGGTTCAAAACGTATTCCACGTTCTCTCCATATTGTTACCCGCCGAGAATCACTACTCAGAATAAACCGGGACTCGTCACTGGACATCACATTGGCCCACTCTCCCACAATCCAATGTTGATGTTTTAAACTCCAGTTCAAACGAGCGCGTTTGTGCGCAGACGTGAGGGAAATGCAAACTGCTGGTCTTCTGGTATACAGCCTAGCCTCCTGTAAACAGTTTGTCTCGAAATTAGTATTCCTGGGGCGACTGTGAGCGCCGAACCCAGTATTCTGGCAGTACTGTCCCTCTGACGTCGCGAACTTTTTACCAGATATTGGTCTTGGCGAGGGGTTGTGACTCTTCGTCGACCTGATACTGGTTGTCGGGTAACATCTGCCGTTCTTTGAAACCTCTGCCACAGTCCTGAGATCACAGGCTGGTCCACATTTAGAATTCGAGACACTTCGGTTTGTGATCGTGAGGATTCCAGCATTCCAACGATTCTTCCTTTCGTAAACATGTTGAATTGGCGTGTTTGTGCCATCATTCACCTGTATGATGGTTAACAACGTTCTTTCGCACAGCAGTTGCACGAAACTTGTCTGAACTGCCTATGCTGCGTGAATCGGTTTCTCCGCGTTCCGACATGCGCCGGTGTTTCGCGCAGACGTAGTAGACTGAAAGGTTTTGCATAAACCCAATGTTTCTTCTTCACGCAATTAATATCCGAAAGAAATTTGGAATAATTTTACGAATTAATTTACTCCATGTTTTTCGCATTTTACGATTTATGCTTAAATTTTGACACAAGTGTAATTCATTATTTATCCATTTGGCTCTTAATTTCAGGTCCTCAACGTACAATTACAGAAACTGGTTTGTTCATCAGAAATCTGAAGACATCTGATGCTGGAGTGTACGTTTGCCGAGCAGTCATGGTGACACCACAAAGAACTCAACTTCAAGAGAAGAACATAATTGTTCACGTCCATTGTACGGTTCGTTTTAGCATCGATGTTTTCACCTGCTTTCCATTTACCTTCTCCTGTTATATATCTTATATATGTTGTGTTTGAATGGTTGTCGACACTTCCTTTGCTTGTTTCATTGTTTCCTCAATCCTTCCATTCATATATTGTCCAAAATCCTTTTCAGCTTGATGTTTACATAATATGTTGTTACTTTCATACTTTCTTAGTGTGTTGCAAGTAAATATGTCACACATGTTTGAAATTGAAAAAGTAATATTTATTTTAAAAAATATTTTTTGTTTAAAAATATTTTCTTTTTTGCATTTAAACTAAAATTTCTTTTTTAAAAAACATTAAATTTAAATGTTTTGTTGCAAATTAGCCAAGTTTCAATTAATTCGATATAGTGCAAATTGAGGGATTTATAGTTTTTGGAATAAATATCATTATCGTCGTCCATAAAGTTAAATGTTATTTATGATGTCAAAAATCAGCTTCAGCAGATTTTGTTTCATGGAACAACGTCATTTGTTACGTGTTAAACTTCAGAAATCTTTAAGATATATCTGTAGATAAAAATATTAGTTTCCAGAAAGAAATATCTAGCATCTTTGGATTAGTAATATATATATTACCCATGTTCTAATAAACCTTTTAGGTAACTTTCTATAAAAAGTTATATCACATTTAATACTTATGTTCTATTAAAATTTTTACAGAGATATATTTGAATGACTTAAAATTTAAATTACACCAAACTCAAAATAATTTTACAGAGTTAAAATTCCAACGGAAATAAAACAAAATTACTTCTTTTACTAATAAATCTCTTTCATTCCAGATATCTGTAAAAATTAAGTATTTCATGAAGAGTCAATAGCTCCCTTAAATTTTATCTAAAACGTCTTCAGAGAATCTTTACACTTAGAAAATATTTCATTTGGAAGATAAACTAATAATTAAGAGAAATATTTAATTGTTTTTTGTAATGATAAAAAATTGCAATTTTTTTGACAGTTAAATTTTTTTAAAATAAGTTTAATGGTTTATTATCATATGAGTACATATTTAAAAATAAATTTTTGAGTAATTTAGTAATATAATAATTAAGTTAAAATTATACTTTTAAACACACAGTTTATATATAATAATTAAGATCAATCTAAAAAAGACTTGTGCATAGATATTTCATGGACACTCGCAGATGTCCAAATGCATTCTATAACTGTTTGTAATTCATTTAGTTCATGAACTCATGTCACTGAATTTTACGAAATTCATAGAATTCGTGAAAATGTCTTAAGGTATCCGAACACGTTGAAAATGACCAAATTCAGTCAGGACAGATATATTTTTTAAAATTTTATTGAATAGAACTATCTTTTGACTTTACGAAATATGCTTTTTTTTGTT
>BMAO01008838.1:60421-82661 GCA_019973975.1 Trichonephila clavata | reverse complement strand
ACGTATTAGACATCCAGATATTAATTATTTACACTATTTTAAGCGTTCATTACACAAAATTTGTAACAATGTGTTACTTTTGAAAAGCAGAGATCAGCGTAGGAAGGTGTTTTCAAAAATCGATCCACAAAAAAGCTATGGGGCGTTATAAATTTTTAAAAAATCATTTTTTTCATCTATTAAATCTACAGACTTAAAATTTAACAAATATGTTTTTTTTGTTCAGCTAAGATATGCAAAATCTTTTTTTTTTCTTACATTTGCAGCTCACGTAAAATTAACTCATTAAAATCTTTATCCTTCACAATCTGTATTGTTTAATTTTTCAATTCACCTATGCGAAGAACGGGTATATAAGCTAGTTACTAATAATAGAGTTTCTATTAAAAAAAATTTTTTTCATGTGAATATGGCTTTTTTTATGTCATATCATCATCATCATACCCGGCAAAACAGCCCTTTGTGGGCCAGTACCTTCCTTTGAAGTTTTCTCCACAGTGAGCCTCATTCACCTTCGTTCTCCCAATTCTTCGTTTATCATCCCAACTTCTAATTCCACTGATTCTGCCCATCTCAGCTTTGGTTTTCCATGCTTCCGAATCCCAGTAACTGCAGTACCTTTTTGACAACATTCTCATCTGGCATTCGAATTATATGGGCCATCCAATTCATTCTATTTATTTTTATGTATTTTATGATGGCAGGTTGTTTATAAATTCTATATAATTCAAAATTGCATCTTCTTCTCCAGTTATTGTTTTCGTTTACACTTCCAAGTATATTTCGAAGTATTTTTCTCTCAAAGCTATTCAATTTTCTTCCAGTTTTGTTATTGTCCAAGTCGCAGATGCATATGTCAGAACTGGTCTAATAAGAGTTTTATAAATTAAAAAAGTTTTTTTCTCTTGAAAGAAATTTAGATTTTAAAAACCTCCTCAGTCCAGAAAAAGCCTTATTTGCCAGGTATAACCGATTCTGCATTTTATGAGATGTTCTATTATCAGAGGTAATAATTGATCCTAAGTAGGTAAAACTTTTAACTGTTTCTAATTTATACGAATCTATTTCAAGAAAAGGATTTGGGAATCTGTCTTTTGAAAATAGCATATATTTTTTTTTTCATTTATAACAAGACCCATTCGACTTGCAGCAATCTTAAGAGCAAGAAATGTCTCTTTCGGACTAGTGAGGGTACGAGCAATCACATCAATATCACCAGATAAAAGTTGCACTGATTTAGAAAAAAATATGTCCACTTCAAATGATATTTGAATTACGAATTACTTTCTCAAGTGCAGTATTAAAGAGCAAGCAGGAGAGAGAATCTCCCCGTCGAACACCTCTAAATATATCAAGATTTTTACTGTACGACTTTTTTCTATTTTTATGTTCCATGTTCCATTCAATCACTGGGGTCACTTAATTGCATCAAATATGTGCACAGAAACACCGTTGTATATTATGAAACTGTCCCATAGAAGAATTCCATTACTACATAAAGCGATCGATTGCTATTGTGCTGAAAAATAAAGGCGAGCTCTGTGCTGCTTCCAGATGACGGCTCATCGAGAATCACTTTGTGTACTGAAAAAAAATCTTGATTATCTTCCGTAAACAGCATGGCCTCGTTATTATTGTATCCAAGAACAAAGCGTTTAGTTCCATAATAGGTGGAATGTATTATGCGGTACTGTCAAAGGAACGTTTGCTGCCAGTCGACATGCGTAAACCGTGTAATCCTGACTGGCTTCCGTATACAGTTAGACTTGGAATTCTGGTCCAACACTATGCTATTATAGTTGTCACCTAAATATTAATGCTAAAAAGGGATCCGTAACTTAAGGCTCTACCACTTCCTCTCAAGCACAAACTATGATATTCTTTTCGCTAATTCAATTCTTACTATTATTTCACACTCTCAATATATTTATCTTGTTCAAATTTTCAATCGTTAATAAGATACATTTTAAAGCACTCAATTGAGCTGAAATTTTATATACACGCTTATTTTGGATGTCAATACAGTAATTTAATAAAAATTAATTGATTAAAGCTATTAATTCAAATTACAAATACAACCACTTTGGCATCATTTTTGGCGACTTAGCGCCCATTTTGGCAACTTTTGTCAAAACTTGAAAAGGGTTTTTTTCTCACATTTTAAAACGCTCATTTGAGCTGAAATTTTATATACACTATTGTTTTGGGTAACAATACGATAGTTTAATTATAATTAATTAAAATTAATTGTCTGAAATTAATTATTTAAGGAATTACAGAAACAACCATGTTGGCTTCATTTTTAGCGACTTGGGTCAAAACTTTAAAAGATTTTTTTTCCCTTACGTTTCACAGTATTCAGTTGAAATGAAATTTTATATACTGGTTAATTTGGATGACAATACGATACTTTAATGATAATTAATAGAAACCTATTACCACTTAATGTTGTGATTCTGGCGTATGTTTATGCATATTTAAATTAATTGTAACTATTTAATAAAAAGTAACTAAAATAAATTTTGTTTGTTGATCTAAGTAGGAATTGACTTAAAACTTTTTTATATTACTTGTTTTTTAAATTAACTTACAAACTTTAATTTTTTCTATATTTTTGAGATGTTAAGATAATAGATTAAATTGAATTTAATGACAATTCTTCTGATTTTGAATCCCATAACGGAACAAATATAGTATATGAATGACACTGTATTTCCTTTTTTCTTCAAGGAAATTTACAATTTTCTTAGTTACAATTAATATAAATCATTAGAAAATATAAATAACGTAACTATTTTATTCCGTGTTGAAAACGTAATTGTTATCAACTTGTAAGTCGACAAGAGTACGATATTATAAACAACTTGTTCTTTTTTCAATTCCTACTATTAGTTCACACTCTCCCTATATATATATATATATATATACATATATTTATTTATTTATATATCTTGTTCAAATTTTCAATCATTTATAAAAACTTTTATTCATTCTTCTATTCATCCATTCAATTTCAAATACTTTTTTTTAAACTTGTTGTAGATGACACTTGAGATGTTAATACATTTTTTTCAAATATTAATTCACTAATTAAATTAAAAATGAATAAATGGTAACAAACAAAAATAATAGTCCAACAGAATATATAGAAGGGAAAATTGTTCGTTGTGTGCCTAAAGCGCAATGGATAGAGCTTTGGACTTCTAATCCGAAGGTCGTGGGTTCGAATCCCACCTGAAATGCCCTAATTTCTGAGAATGTGATTTCTTTTTTGTTATATTATTTTATCAGAATAATTGAATTTAACGAATGAAAATAATTAGTAACAAACAAAAAAAGTAGTCTAACACCATATATAGAACCGAAAATGAAAAATTGCAAGGAAAATTGTTATCTATTTTGTCACTTCAAATTGTGATTCTGTCATATGTATATACATATTTATATTAATTGTAACTATTTAATAAAAAGTAACTCTAATAAAATGTTTCTTTGGTGACCTAAGTAGGAATTGACTTAACTTTTTTTTATAAATATACAACTTTTTTTGTGTTGTCTTTCATAAAAAATGAACCTAAAAAGCTATTATATGTAAATATTTCACTTTATGTGAAGTAAATAGATTGTTTTTTAAAGTATAGTGTTAAGAAATGTCTCCTGGACTGTTTAACTTGCATTTAAATCATTACACATATCAATTACGATATATTAATACCAATTTAAGGTAGTAATTCAGTTATATCTAGAAAAAATATAAAAATTGTTGCTGAATGACTGTTGCTGCGTAACCGTGCCTTGACTCTCAAATACATGGATTTATTCCTGGCTGAATTCCGAGTTTTTTTCATTTCTTTTGGCAGTATTTGTATGTATTGTCTTAGATTGAATAAAATCATAAAAGTATTTTAGGTAGAACAGATTACTGCAATAGATATTTTTTTCTTGCCTTAATTTCTCAGGATGATTAAATTAAACTGAAAATTTTATAAGAAATTATGTATAAGATATATTTTCTTTTTAATTTCATCTGCTCGAAGTTCAACAAGTTAATTTATAAAAACTAACTTTTATACAACTGATGGTTAGCATTTATTCTCACCCCTCTGGCAGATTCGATTTCCTCAGATTACTTTTAGCGGATCTATACTCAACAAAAGAAACAGGCGTGCCATATTTCAAGTCAGTAGGTCTGATAGTTCCGGAGATATCATGATGATTGAGGGAGTGAGTCTCTCTTTTCTTCTTTTAAAAAAATGTGTAATAATTCCCTTTAATATCACTTTTAATAACTTTTTAATTTTTGATGGTCCATTAGGATGGTCCTTTAGGACCCACGTTTAATTATTTAATTCTATTACCCTCATGATCGGGATTTTTATTGTAATTGAATTTAAGAAAATAACAACTAAGTAAGATTGCATTCAAAGTAAGATTGCATCAGAAACTATCGAGAAGTAGTTTCTGACCAATCATAGCCTTCGTTAGGAAAAAGTCACGTGGCATTCACCGCCTCGTATAAATTGCGAGAGTTCTTCGAGTCCCTTTCTCTCTTTTGTCTTTTAGTCTTCACCACTTTTGCCTTTGTCTTCGTCAACATATAAAGCGAGCGTGTATTTTTGTGTCTTGCTGTTTCCTACGTTGTGGTCCAGATATGTTTGTGTGTCACCATGAATAAAAGCTGGATGTGTTAATTAAGATGTTTCTTTGAAAAAAATCTTATAATTTTACAAATAAAACCACCCGCCACTATTATACATAGAGATAGATAGATAGACCCATTCCCCTATATTTATTGAGCCTAAAAAAAGACGATTTCTTATTTCTCTGAATGAAATAAAGGGGATTGTGCATTTATATTAATCTTAAGTTAAAAATGCAGATGAACTTTTATTTTTGTCTGGCTTTTAAAATTAAGAAGTTGATTGTAAAACAAATGGTAAATAAGATTACATATAAATTGAACGCTCAAAATTCTTTTCTTAAGGAATGTCATTTATTTTGAATTAAAATGGCTGTGAAAGCCCGTTTTAGAGACTGAACTTGAAAAAAGATTTCTCAGTTAAAGTCAAAAAAGTAAATTTAATCTATCAATGAACAAAAAAAAAAAAAAACTCTGTGTAAAAGTTCAGCCTTTTAATGTCAATATTTTTTTAATGAATCTAAAAAAATGACCCATTAAAAATTATACTAACACTTTTTTATTAAAATAAATTAATGCTTGCAACATTGTTAATAAAAAAAAATATCTCCCACTCTTGTTTATAGCACCATTGTATCTATATTATACCTATATTATAACTATATCGTCTAATGCATTTTCTTAATATTGTATTCGATTAATATTGTTGATGCCTTCTATGACAAAGTGCACAGACAGGAATGAAAAAAATTAGTGTTAAAGGCGTGATTTACTACCTTGGTAATGTCCTCGGCCTTGTCTGAGTGTAATGTGTCCAAGTTACAGTCAATGTTAATTTTGAAAAGGGTACGAGGGCACTGCGAGCAATGAGAGGGCAGCTAAAAGAGTTTTGGGGGTCCAGCTGCGTGCTCGGGCAGTGCTTGCACTCCCCCTCTGCACTCTTCTTGATCTGCCATGCAGGATCTTCATGCCTTTGCAGTGTTTTTTTCTTAGTATAGTTACGGTCGTCGTTATCTTGAGGTTGTAGTTTCATTCTGGCAGCGAAATTTTTTTCCGAGAGTTTGCGCAGAGAGTTTTGCGACTGCGTTGGCATCAAAAACCATAGTAGAGAGAGGTGCAGCCTCGATTGTTCTGGCTTTATTTGCAAGAGAGTCGGTCAGCTCGTTCCCCTCGATATCAACGTGGGTCGGGATCCACTGAAGGGTGCAGGATTTTTGCATTGCTTCAATGAAAAGCAGAAGAGAGTTGATGCCTTTGGTGAGCCTTGTTTTTCCTCCCTGAATGGCTTCGAGAGTGAATCAACCATCCAAGATCTCAATGATGGCACCGGAGGTGAGCGATATTTATCCATTCGAGGTATGTATCTAGAACTGTTCTAATTGCAAGGAGTTCACACGTAAAGTTGGATGCAATTTTTACCCCTGAGACCCTGTTCTTCGAAGTTGTATTATCTGGATATTACACCAGACTCCAGATACTCCACTTTTTCTCTCGGTAAAGCTTGTAATCCCTAGAGAGCGCATCCTTAGGTGACGAATTGGTGAATGCCTCCATCGGTTAATCCAGTGATACCCAAAGTGGTCTATATCGATCCCCAGGCGTCTATGACGAACTGCAAGGGTTCCACGTCAGCAAGAAAATAATTTGGAGTCCATGAGGTGTAAATGGGGTCTACAATAATGGCTTACATTAAAACAAATCGTAACTTTGTGGTCACGATTTGTTTTAATGTAAGCTATCGCAGTGGTTAAAAATCAGTGAACTAGAACAGTGATTCCCAAAGTGATTTTTATCGAACCCTAGAGGGTCTATGACGAGCTGCAAGGAGTCCACGTCAGTGGAAAACTAATTTGGGGGTTTATGTAGTATTAAAGGGGGTCTACGATAGTGAATTTCATTAAAACAGATCATGTGTATCATTAAACCAATTTTAAAAGAACATTTAATCAAGTGGAAACCAAATTTTACCTATTTAACAGATTTATTTACTAAATTTAATGAGTTTAATTTGCAGTTACAAAGTGACAGCATACGTTTCATTAAAGCAAGGACTATCATTTCAACGTTTCTTTACAGAGTTAAACTTAAGGAGTAAAACATTGGATGTCACGAGTTTTCCCACGAGTGTCACGGACAATCTGCAAAGTTGATGGCGTTTTAACCTACGTTCAACATTTAAATGCCTTTAATTCAGGTTTTGAAACTAGGTTTGAAAATAATTTGACTGTGTGGTAATGCCGCGTAGACAATGAATTCATAGGGTCACATTGAAAAAAAAGACAACATATTAAAGAGGAACTGATTGGAATAGGCACCAACAAATATCTTAAAGCAAAATTAAGAAACGAATACAAGAAATTTTGGCTTTAAAAAGACATACCTGTTACTTATCCCGAATTATGGAATATCTTGAGAAAGTTTTTAATTCCTTTTTCAAGTGAAATTTCAAAGCGGTTGCCAATCTAAAAAAAGGAGTATCAAAAAGACTGGACACTACTAACCAAGGGAACACTACTAACCAAAACCTGAGAAGATTGATGTCAAATGTTGAAAACGTTATCGAAGCACCAGATTCATTTCTCCCACAATAAACATCTGTTTGTTGCTCTGTTATTTCATGCATTAATCAAATTTTTAGTTAATTAATTAACTTCAGTTTTAAACATTTTACTTCACTACAGTTAGAAATTTAAATCTTTTAAAGTAGCTTCATACCAGCTATCAAAGTCATTCAAGTTGATAAATTTTCAAAAATTCAATATTAGGTAAGCTGGGGACGAAAAACATGGCAAGGAGGTCTATGAGACAAATATGTTTGGGAACCTTTGGGTTAATCCTTTGGGTGGTAAAAGGGAAACAAAATACCTGCCACGGACTTACAGAGAGAAGTCCACCCTTTCGAGGCAATGGCAACCAACTCTTATGACTAGTGCAATTAATATCAAGATGTATAAGATTCAAATTTGTAACAAGTTTTTCCTACAGAAAAAATATTAACATCAATATTCTAAGTTTACTACAAAATAAAAGACAGATTACTTTGTCATACTAAACATTTCTGTTGAAATCGATTCATTTTCACTGTTTAACCCTTTCGTGCGCTATTTATTTCTCTTTTGAATTTCTCGCATTTTCTATGTTTTATTAACAATTAAACTATAGATAACCTTTAAGGAAATATATTTTATTTTGCCGAATTTTATGTTTGCATTTAAATTTTAGGGGTGGTATAAATACTTCCCAGGGATCCATTCACCATCATAAAGAAAATTAATTTCATGGAAAAAATTAGAAGCATGTTGCAATGTACAGGCTGACATCACATTCTGCACACGTGTAGCAGGTCCTCTTTTATCGTCCCTTTCTGCTACATTCCCTACATCGTCTACAGTAGGAAACTATCTTTGGTAAATGATTTCCCACTCTGGCTAAGCGCACATCATCCGGAACTACACACTTCTTTGCTTGGAAGCTAGCAGGATGTCCTTTCTTTTTTCTTGAGGAATATCCGTCTATTAGCTCACGAGCCAATGCTATACGGAATGTTAGATGGTCTAAAATTCTGTTTCTTTTGTTCACTTGTCATAGTATGAAACTATTTATGATGGCAAGGTCAATAAGACAATAAAATATTAGAGCATGGGAATTAGTTTTCCCATAAGGCCGATATAGGGTTTTGCGCTTCCCACAGGTGTATTTTGTAAGATCTTGTAGATGGGAAGTAATTTTCCCAAGGCCCACGAAAGGATTTAAATTTTTTTTAAACATCGCTCTCTAAAACTACGTAAGGGCTATTGACGATAAATTTCGTAACTCTGAACCTCAGATAAGGTGACGAATTTTTTTTTCTAAGGAAAAAAATAAAAGCGAAAAATTGTTGAGAATTTCTTATCAAATAATTTAAAATGAATATTTTTCACATGAAAATGGTAATCGTACATTTACTTTTAAAACAAAAAAATGCATTCTTCATAAGTACGAATTTTTCGTAAATTATTTAGGAATTTGAAAGCTGAAAATAAAATATTACTTCAGTATCTTTAAGCTTAAGTTTCGAACGTATATATGAAACAGACATATAGTTTAAAAATGAAAAAAAAAATGGTGAATTTTTTAAATTTTACTTAATTATTATAAAGCTGAAAAAACTGAATTATTGTATCAATAAAAAAAGAGTGAGAAGTTATATGCGAATAAAAGTTGTAGGAAAACTACTTTCAACATCTAACTGGATTCTTATTTCCAGATTTTTCTTGCACGTTTTATATACAGCATTTGTTTGCTTCGATGTAGAATTTTATCGAGTGATTCCACCTGTAAATTTTCTTAAAATTATGTCGCTTTTATCTAAACGGGGAACAATTTATCTAAATTTATTACTAAACTATAACCATTACTAAACTATATTTATTTCAGGCATTTTATGACATTTAAATCTAACGCATTCCATAAATTTGTTTCACTAGTAGTTTTCTCTTCCATCAATCTGGACATTATTTGATAAAATACAATTCTATTTCACTGCTTTTAACAAATTACGTAACATCGCTTGGATGCTATTTTTTATAAAATATATATCTTTCAAGAAAATATATTGTATTAAAGAGTATGCCTTAATACAACGTGACATTTTTATTAAATACATTTTATCTGTTTCATGTACCGACAGAGAGAAAAATCCAAAAAACATGAAACAACTTTTTGCGGAAAGAAAATGTGTTCTAACATTACATAATTATTTTACTATAGCATGCAACCTTTTTTTTTAAAAAATCACCTTTACTTTTGTATGAAGCAATTTATTTTTAAACAAATATACAAAGGGATAATGATTTAAGTTCCACTTGCAAAATGCCAAGGAAAAAGAACTCTGGTTAAAATGACTTAAAATTTGAACTGAATATACTTGAAGAAGGGGAAAACAGTACGGCCTAACAAAATCTTAAGTATATCAATAAACGACCCTCATCCAAACGTTGCAAAACAAGTGACGCAAATGTTCAAGAGACATTTCCGAAATTACAATGATCATCCGTTCTCTTCCAATAGCTTAGCCTTCAAGACCCCCGGACCTCCATCCTTATGATTTCTGGCTATAGGGTTACCTTAAAAATGTTGTGTACAGTAGTCCGATTGCAGCTGATTTGAAGGCACGAATTACGCAACACATTCACAACGGGACGTTTCAGACACTTTAATCCAGGGGTGGCGAACCTTTATGAATTATAGTGCCATTTTTTTTTTCTAAAGAAGTGTTTAATGAGGTATTGAAGAGCCGTCAAATAGTTTTGTGACTTGTGATATATATACCATACATACATATATATATACACTGGTGTCCAAAAGTTAAGCATAAATCGTAAAATGCGAAAAACATGGAGTAAATATTCGTAAAATTATTCCAAATCTCTTGCGGATATTAATTGGGTGAAGAAGAAACATTGGGTTTATGCAAAACTTTTCAGTCGACTACGTCCTGCGCAAAACACTGGCGCATGTCGGAGCGCGGAGAAACCGATTCACGCAGCATAGGCAGTTCAGACAAGTTTCGTGCAACTGCTGTGTGAAGGAACGTTGTTAACCATCAAATAAGGTGAATGGTGGCACAAAGACGCCAATTGGACATGTTTACGAAAGGAAGAATCGTCGTTGGAATGCTGGAATCTTCACAATCACAAACCGAAGTGTCTCGAATCCTGAATGTGGACCAGTCTGTGATCTCAAGACTGTGGCAGAGGTTTCAAAGAACGGGAGATGTTACCCGACAACTAGTATCAGGTCGACCAAAAGTCACAACTCCTCGCCAAGACCGATATCTGGTAATAAGTGCGCGACGTCAGAGGGGCAGTACTGCCAGAGCACTGGGTTCGGCGCTCACAGTCGCCACAGGAATACGAATTTCGAGACAAACTGTTTACAGGAGACTCAATCATACTGGCTTGTATGCCAGAAGACCAGCAGTTTGCTTTCCCCTCATGTCTGCGCATAAACGCGCTCGTTTCAACTGGAGTTTGAAACATCCACATTGGAGTGTGGGAGAGTGGGCCAATGTGATGTTCAGTGACGAGTCCCGGTTTAGTCTGAGTAGTGATTCTCGGCGGGTAACGATATGGAAAGAACGTGGAACACGTTATGAACCAAGAAACATAACGGAAAGACATCATTTTCCATCAAGGGGAGTAATGGTATTTGCAGGCATCATGATGGACGGCCGCACAGACCTCCATTTCTTTGACACGGGGTCTGGGACTGCTCGAAGATACAGAGACGAAGTTCTTGAGCCTTATGTTCGCTTGTTTCGAGGTGCTATCGGTCCTGACTTCATATTCATGGATGATAATGCGCCTTGTCACCGAGCGGTGCTGATTGATGACTTCCTTGAAACGGAAAACATCCAGCGCATGTCGTGGCATGCGAACTCCCCTGATTTAAATCCTATCGAGCATGTATGGGATATTCTCGGGAGACAAACTGCAACCCTTTCGCACCCACCAAGCTCCGTTACAGAACTGAAGAGAGCTCTCCAAGAAGTTTGGAACCATTTGGGCCCACAACTCATTCATCATCTCATAGCAAGTATAGTAAATCGCTGTGCAGCGAGCCTGGCTGTCAGAGGTGACCACACGCCTTATTAAACTGCAGCATCAGTATTTTATTTAATGTTTTCTTTAATTTTTTCTTTAAAGTGTGAATCCTTGCTATGCTCAGTTTTCTTTCAAACTGCTATTTTGGATAGTAAAATAAATTAATATTATTCTTTTGATTTGCTTCCTTATTTTATAACCATTTTACATTCGCATATCACGTTTCCCGCCATTTTGATTTACAGTTCCTTCTTTATTCACATAATTATCAATTATGCTTAACTTTTGGACACTAGTGTATTTACGATTTTTAACATGGCTAGTTTAACTAAAGAACGAAAAGTTCAAGATAGTAAGCGTAACAGATAGTTTCAAACTTGGTGAATCAAAAAAGGTGGCATTATCAGTAAAGGCGACAGAGCGGTGCGTGTTTCATGTTCTAGAACAATGGTATGTGGAACATCGTCAGTAAACGTCATTTTGAAACAAATCTCCTTGTCAAAAAAGTGAACCACAATAAAAATAATTAATTGTTTAGAAACCATTTGGCAGATGATTCTAATTCAGCATGCATTCTACTAAAAGTAACATCTTACAATCCTAAAATAAGTTATTTGTCATCCAATCTGCAACAACATAAGTCACACAAATGTTACTTTAATTTGAATTATATGTATAACTAACATTTGGAACTATACTATACCAAAAGTATTTTTTCGAAATAAATAAAGAGTCTTGATTTGTTCGTATTTAAATTTATTAATTTTCCAATAATCACAAGTCAAAATTATTTATCGGCACGTATGTACCTCATTAAACACTTCTTTAGAAAAAAATGGCACGTTGATCCATAACAGTTCACCATCCCTGTGCTATATTCAAGTTAAATTAAAATATTCTGCTATGCAATGAATAATTTTAGAAAAATGTTTTTATTAAAAAATGTAAGGGTAAGTTTAATACTTACGTTTACTTTTTTAGAAAATTCGGAACCCTCATATTCATTCTAAAATTATGTTACAACTTAACCTAAGAAAATAATATTTCCGTTTCATATTACGTTTCTTTGATTTTTTCAGAATTCTTTTGAATTTTTATAATTTTAATTATTTACTATTTTTTTTTCTTCAAGTCTACTTAAGAATATTATTACGTTTATTTATTCTAACACAGAGACTTAGATTACTTCTCACTTTAAACCACTAAACAATTTCGCGTGACAAGGAAATATTCCTATATGAAAACACCAAACAATAGTAACAATATAATTTCTTTCAAACGTTTCCACTTTAAAAAGCGTCATTTTTAAAACATTTTAGAATTAACATCCCTTAAAAGGTCTAATTTTGTGATACTTTTTATAAGCTTTTGTTACTTTTTTGCTTTCTTACAAAGAGACAAAATTAAACAAATACGTACTTCAAAGGAGGTACTCAATTACCTCAAGATATGTTTTATATTTTTTAATCTTATCTGGTTGCGAGGGAACTTATTTATTCATTATAATTAGAAAAGACTCTTGTTTCTTTCCCTTCACTTAAGATTTTTGTTGTTGTTGTTGTCAGAATATTAAATTTAACTTCCAAAAATATGATTAACATATTTAAATTCCTCTGAGCTTTGTTTGCACTCTTTTGTATTGCTTGTCTGTTTATAAAGATTCATGCTTTTGTCAAAAAGTCTGCTCTGTGAGACAAATAATTAATTCGTTTACTATATATTCACTATATTATGCAAAAAACTTTCTTTTACTTACGAGTAATTTATCTACGTCCATAATTGTTTAAATCCATCTGTAGTTCAAAGTAAGTTTAGTGTTTATATAAATGTGGTTGAGTTTTTTCAAATCCATTTATTTAATAGCTCTCTCTCCCTCTATGTGGTATCATTTCAAGACACACTTTAATGTTTAATATTTATAATTTTTAAAAATTAAGAAACTGAAAACTTTTTAAAATTACATAATAATTTATTTTGCAAATAACTGTAACGCTTGAATAGTTGCTATATTCTAATTTGCAAGTAAAATTTGATTCATTGAAAAGTAAATCTGTAAATATTTTTTTTATCTAATGGGCTGCATTTTCGCAGCTAAGCCTTGCAAACATGGCAAGCCCCCAAGTGAGGAAGCCATTTTGTGACGGATCTATATGCGTCCTTCCTCTAACCCTCTGGGGAATTCTTTTGGGCCAGCATTTTCAACCAATCTTCTCCGAAATGTAGAAAACAAGATATGCAAACTAAATTTAGTATATATATTCTTTCTTCGCGTGTTTGAGTTGGTGAATTAGGAATAGATTAGAAGTGAAATAAATTGGCTCTGAAACAAATACGTAAACAAAAGTAAGAAGCCAGGAGTTTGGATATTAAGAAAGTGAATAAGATTACCTATTGGGGACGTGTTAAAGTCAACTTAAAGTAATAGAAGACTGCAAGAGTTCAGGTGCTGTGATCTTTAATTAAGTCGATGTTTAGAAGGTTAAACTAATTGTGCGGTCATTAAATACGTAAGCTCTGTGTAACGTAATATTAAAGGTAGAGCTGCATGATTGAAAATATTCCCCCCAACGCGAATCTCGTCTACCTCTTGCTCTATTGCTGATTCGAATTATCTTGTTTAAAGTCTTGATTGTGTCTGAGTTGATTATAGTGATAAATAAAATAATTGGAATTCATCATGTCGTATGATCATTTAGTTCCTTCCACACCTCTAGCTGGGTCACAGGGTAGAAGGGATGTAAATTCATTACAATTTCGTGTTTAGCTCATTTAGTGGAGGTTCCCGCAACCAAATTTTTCCCGCTTGAAATTATTCAGTTCAAGCTCTCGTAAGGTTAATTTTACCTAGAGAACCAGAGCCAAATTGATACAAATCGTATGACATGTGTGTCAACGATTTTCACATCCATAAAATTTATCGACTTCAGACAGGCAGGATCGGACCCTCAGTCTTTGGCTTACGAGGCAAACTCGGAACTTCTATAATCCAAGGAACTAACATTCTATAAATACTGACAATTATTATTATTATTATTGTTGTTGTTATTATTATTATTCAAAAGGGAATGAAATTTTCGTAACATTTCCATTTATTTTACATCCCTTTTGAACTCGTGAATATAATGTTAAACAAAAGTGGAGTTTCTATTTCTCTCCTCAAATTCTGTTCTTTGCTGTCCATCCGTAAAATTATAATATTTCTAAGGCTGCTTAAATACATTTCTTTTAATTTTAATCGAATAAATGAATTCATTTATTTTATTAATGAAAAGTTGCAATGAGAAAACATACTATAAAAGACATAGTGAAGTACAAATGAATTTACAGATTAAATACTATGTTTAATGTAGTCACAAAGAGTTTCTAAATGCGATTTCTGTTGGGGGAATTCGTTTGTTATATTATAATGCATGTAATGAATAGTGCCTATTATTAAAAGCAATTTTAAAAATGATTTTTTTAGAACTTAAAACCACTATCGGAAAAAAAAATTCTTTTAAAAATTAAGATGATATAATCACCGTGAATAAAATAAAAATAATTTACCCCTCTGCTGGAATATTTTCATAGAAAATAAAATAAAATAAATAAAATGTTTCGAAGTAAAAATTCAATAAAGCTTCCAATAAAAACTAGACAAAATTTAAATAGTAACTGCAGTATTTGTAAAAATTAACTATTTTGTAATGATTAGATATAATTGTTTCTTCTATGCTTACGTGAGATATTGATTGTTATTTGTAAAAATTAACTATTTGTAATGATTAGATATAATTGTTGCTTCTATGCTTACGTGAGATATTGATTGCTTGTTAGAGATATTTTTTTAAATGACGCATACATTTCAAATTAATCAATGCTTGGGTTAAAAAACTTTTAAGCATATTCTATTCCAAAAAATCGAATACTTTTACATATTTCATGCAGAAAAAAATCATCCTACTGTTAGTAATAAGGAGTAATTGCTATGCGTGGGGAAAAAATGTTGCAATGAGTAAAAAAGGTTTTTAATTGTAGAAAGTGTAAGCATAAATTATTTTAACTTACCTTAAATTAAATTTGTATAGTGTACATGTATTAAACAATTCATTAAAAAATAAAATTTCCCTTTTCAAATATTTTTATTGGTTATGTAAAGTGTATCGGATGCAGTCTCTTTAAAACTATTGGAGCTCATATACAATCCATATTAGCATTGTGTACATTAAAAAAAAATTCAAAATAATCTATGTACAATATCACGTAATAATTAAGTAATTTATCTTTTCATTTTTATTATTTTATTGATGAATGTAATAGATTTACATTGCATTTTAATGTATAAGAAAGGAAAGTTTATATTTGATATTCTCTCTGTAATACATATTATATAATAATTACTGTAAAATCCGGCGTATAAAGCGCACTTTGTGACGGATCTATACGGTTCCTTCCACTAACTCCTTAGGGATTCCTTTTGGGCCATCATTTGTTCAACCAACTTTGTCCGATGAAAGAAAGCGTGATTATGCAAATTAAGTTTAATATATATATTCTGTATTCACAAATTTTAAAAGTTAGTGAAGTGAGGATAGCTTGGATGTGAAGTGAATTGATGAGAAGCTAGCAATCCGGCAGTAGTTCATATACGTAAACAGTGTACGACGCGAGAAGTTGGAAATTCGAAAAGGGCTTAGCTTCACTCTTGGGAAGTGTTTGAGGCCACGTCTAAAAGATTAAAGGATTGCAAGAGTTCAGGTACTGTGATCTTATTTCAAGTAGAAAATAGAGAGTTAAATTATTAGCGCGGTTCTAAAATAAAAACAAGCTTTGTATAAGTTATCGTAAGAATAGATTCGCATGATCGTATATATTATCTCCACGCCTATTTGTCTCACCTTCGTCCTCTAATTGATCAAATTTATCTTAATTAGAGTGTTATTTGTGTCTGTGTTGAATATAGAGATAAATAAATAACTAAAGTTCATCATGTCGTCTGATCATTTAGTTCCTCCCACACATCTAGCCGGGTCACAGGGAATAAGGAATGTAAATTCCTTTCAACTTTTAACACACAAAAAAATAATAAGATCGAAATTTACGGGTGCGCTTTATATGCTGGGTATAAAAATATGTTAGGCTTAAAAATAAAAAAAAGAGTTGAGCATAAAAAAATTAGGCTTCTATATATATATCGAAATACTGTTTTTATTAAAGACATGACATACCTTATGAATGTAAAAGAGTTCTATAGTTCTTTGAAATGTACTATATTTTCTCTTAAGTTTGGGATAATACTTCGAATAAATTACTACATAACATAAGAATATTATATAAGTACATATCCGGTTTCTTTGTAAAAAGGTGTTATACGGTGAATTTTACGTAAAAACAAAAAAATATAGCTTGAAAGTATAGGTGTTCATTACACGCCGGATTTTACGGTAAATTGCTTAAATTTCCAAAATGGTATTTTCATTTGGTTGTGTACATGGAATATACTACTCAATTTTGAACCACGGTCAAGTGACGAGCACGACACCTGAGCTTGTACCTCATCTCCTACCTACCCACCACACCAATTAGAGAACATTGAGCCTTGACATGTTTAACATGTATCGGCTGCCTCTACACAGTGAATATTCAGTGGCACAAGGTCTCGAACTCGTGACATTTTGGCCACGAGTTCGAGACCTCTAAAATTCGTGATCCTATATATATCCTATTGTGAATTTAAAAAATTTTTCTCCCCACACCAAATCAATTGAATGAACTGTTTAATTTTTTAAAAAAGAAATTTCATTTTTAAATGTACTTAATGAACTTTAGAATGTTTATGCTTTAAATATATTTATTTATTATTATTGGGTTCACAAGGACACAAGAAATAACGATATAATGTACATTATATCGACCAATATACAGTGGTGGCCAAAATTGTGGACACTTTTTAAAGTTGTTCGTTTTTCAAGTTTGTATGCTTATAGAAAAAGTTACGTTGCTTAAAATCCAAAGTCTTTTATATCATTTTAAAGAAAATTTAATTCTGAATCCAATGCAAAAAACAAATTGTTAATATTTGCAATGTAAAAAAAATATGCGCAATAACTATCGATATGCATTAGATACTGATGATAGCAATGTGTTCTCAGTTCTTAGTGGGGTAGTCTTTATTTTTTATTACAGCTTCACATCGATGTTTCATTGAGCTGAAAATAGTCTTAAGCTCTTCCTTTGTTATTACATGATGCTAGGAAACAATTATATCCTCAAATTAGTTTTTTTTTCATTTCATGGGACCTCTTTCGGACAAGAGTTTTCAAACGGTGCCACAAGTTTTCGATAGGATTGAAGTCAAGACATTTTCCTGGACAGGAAAACAACTCAATGATCTTAGAACGATACCAGTCTTGCGATTACTTTATTGCGTGGCATGGAGCAGAATTTAACTGAAGAATAAATGAAGCATTGTTGGTAAATAGATCCCTGATCGAAAGTAGAAGTTTGGATTCTACAATGGTGTCAATGTATTTTCTGACATTCAGTGTCCCATCGGTGATATGAAGACGATCAGTACCATCTGCTGATATGCATGACCAAATCATAAAACTATGGGAGTACTTCACAGTTGCCTGGATGCAGTCAGTTTATAGCATTTCTCCTATTCTCCGTCTTACATATTTTCGGCCATCACTACCGAATAACGATATCTTAGTTTCATCCCTCCATATAACTAGTGAACACTAATCATTTGTCCAATTAATGCGTTCCTTTGACTACAGTAATCTTATTCAACGCTGCTGTAAGATGAGATATGGCTTTTTTCGTGGAATTCTACCTATTAGTCGAACCTCTGCTAATCTTCTCCTGATAGTTTTTGAATTGACTGAAACACCAGCATCATTCAAATCACTTCTGAGGCCGTTGATGACCTTCTTCTATATTGGAGACATAGTATTTTTGTTCTTCTGTCAATAACAGATGAGGTACACCTTTTTAGGCTTTTTTCTTGCTCTGTTCTTTATTAAATTTGTCTCCTGACATCTAAACAAAAACTTTCAGATTCCAGGCGTAGTTATTGAACCACCCACCTAACTTGCAATTTTAACATAGAAAATACCACTTTCTCGTTACACATCTCTTTCTAGGTGTCCAATCTACTATTTAATTTGATGTCATTGTGCTTCTTGACTAAATATCATTGTTGTCCTGGCCAGGAAACAGTCCTGGTCTCAATGCTATCTAAAACTTGTAGCACCGTTTGAAAACTCTTGTCCAAATGAGGTACCCATGAAATAAAAGCAAGCTAATTGAGAATATAATTGTTTCCTGGCATCATGTAATAACAAAGGAAGAGCTTAAAACTATTTTCAGCTCAATGAAACATCGATGTGAAGCTGTAATAAAAAATAAAGACTACCCCACTAAGAACTGATAACACATGCTATCATCAGTATCTAATGTATATCTATAGTTATTGCAGCATAACTTTTTTCGCTTTGCAAATATTAACAATTTGTTTTTTGCATTGGATTCAGAATTAAATTTTCTTTAAAATGATATAAAAGACTTTGCATTTTGTGCATTGTAACATTTTCTATGAGCATACAAGCTTGAAAAACATAACAATTTTAAAAAGTTCCACAATTTGGGCCACCACTGTATATTGTTTCTTCCTTTTTTTTGTTTCGTCTCGAAATTTATTGATTTGTTGTATAAATCTTTAAACAGTTCGAAAATAAAACTGTTCGAAATATAAAAAAAAGATAGTTAAGTTCTTTAAATTTAAAAAAAAAAGGATTGAAGGGAAATGGTCAAAATAATTGACACAGCCTTCACCCTCCGAGAATTTATGAGAAAAGGTCAATGTTTTCTCTGAACAATAACTTAATTGCCCATTTGTCACCTTTTTTTCTCCCTTTCCTTTCAACGTTTTATAAACAAAAGAAAAAAAATTTCATTGTAAAAGTTCACCAAACATTTGAATTATTTATTTATATAGCCTTTCCAATAAGTTAAGAATTTTTGTTTCTCTTTGATTTTTTCACTTTTGAATATCACTTATTTGAGCTATACAAAGTATATTCACATAGATGTCTTAAATTCTAGCTTTCATTATATATCCGAGAAAGTCATGCGATGAAGGTGCCAATCTGGTAATTTTACATCTCCAAGAGCGATAGTAGGTTGCCATAGCAAATAAAGTCAGAAAAATTGTATATAATCGTTTGGTAAAGTAGAATATACTTATATTTTATTCCTTTTGAAGAAAAGATTCTTCCTAAAAATATTTATATGGAACGCAATTAATTATATTTTTTAAATCCCTTACGAATTTATTTACGTTAAAGTAACAAAATATTCGCTTGTATTCAATTAATAATATTAATTGCGATTCTTGCATTATGAGATTTCAAAACTTATTTTAATAAATTTACCAGTTTCTTAAAGATGCCAGATTTACGAAGAAAAAAAAATCGTAAAAGCAGTTTCCAATTTCTAGGAATTATTAGTTTTATTTTAACTATGTTTTGATGCATTTTATCTATTGCACTCTGTTTAGTTTTCGATCTAATTAGGAAAATAGAGTAATAATGAAATATATCCCAAAGTGGATTGCGTAACTTAATGCGGAACTAAATTTCCATTTAATTTTATTTTCAATGTTGATCTAGAAGTTGTAAATCTCAAATATCTCATGAATGTTTTTTCAGTCATTGAAAAGGTATATTGTATTTTTAGCTAACTATTTTTTAGTAAATTAATATGTAACTTACATAGCAATCATCACATCAAGTTAATACAGTTTTGCCTAGTCCATTTTTAATTTTCATAAAGGGGCTATATTATAACGCGTAAGAATCTATTTTAAACGCATAAGTTGGTGACATATACTAAGCCTACTCAAGAATATTTTGATCAATTGTTTTTTTAATTTCAATAATTAAATGTTTTTATTAAAGTCAATTTTTCTATAAAGTTTGAAAATAAATAAATATGTTTAGTATTGATCTTTATAATTGATAAAAATTAATTTTTATAATGTGATTGTTTGCATATTTTACTTTATAAAAGGAAAACATGTTTTTGCTTTGTTTGTTGTGTGTGAAAAATAAATATAACACGTATTTGGAAACAAAAATTGTATTTGATATTAATTGTGCGGGCCACACAAATTGCAACACCCTGAAGGAAGCATACAAACCATGTGAAATTTACATCATGCGTTGGCGGCGATGAAATATACAAATCATTAGCATTATAGCGAAGACGCATATCATGGGCGACCGTAACGCCACTTACAAGTGCTATATAAGGGGAGAACAGACTGGTGATTTGAAGTACCTCGCAGAAACCCGCCGGTTGTCTTTTCGTACTTTTAAATTTTTTCCCCTACTGGACATTGCGTCACTACACACTCTCCCCCCTCCCCCCATGGGCAGCCATCTGAGCCATTATCTCCACTTCGCATCATCCAATTAGAAGACGCTCTCTCTTCCACCAGATTCCTGACCTGAAAATCCAAGATCATCGCCTCGAACCCCCACCTACCGGCCCGCCGCCGCTCGTCCAATGGCCAAGCTTCTACACTCCAGCATGATATTACTACTTAACAATGTCAACTAAAGAGCTTTTCTAGCCAGATACGGGTCTGAGGATTCCCTGAAACCCGTGTACCCGGAAAAATATTCGTAGACTCGGGATTTGAAATATGGATATTGTTTCTTCGTGCGCTTTTTTTTTTTTTTTTTTTTTTTTTTTTTTGCGTAAGCTGTTTACCTATGCCTTGAGGAAGATATCGAGGGTCCTTTGACTAACTAAGTTTCTGAATTCGATAGATGAAGAATAATAGCACTTGAAGGTTGCTTGTAGATCCTTCAGAGAAATTGGTCAATGTATTGGAAGAAACCAAGCAACTGTGATGCGCATCTGTCACCTCTAGATGCAGGAGGAAACGACGATGTCGAGCTCACCTACCTCGTTGCACGACAGTTCGTGATAGCACAACGAACCATAGCACAACAGATTCATTCTGTTACGCATCATTAGATGTCTACTCGTACCATTCGACGCCATTTGCAGCAGAGTGGAATGTCCGCAAGGCATCAATGGCTTTGTTTACCAATGACGGGAAACCACAGGCATTTGTGTCGCCAATAACGATTAATGGAGAATATGGACACCGGAATGGAACGACATTGTGTTTACTGACGAATCTCGCTCCTGCCTGCAACATCATGATGATTGGATTCCAGTTTAGAGACGCATGGTGAGAGGCTGCTGAACTATTGCGTTATGCATCGCCACATTGGTCCTGCACCCAGTATCATGTTTTGGGGTGTTACTGGATTTCACTGACGCATCATTTTAGTTCGCATTGCCGGTACACTGAACAGCTAGCGCAACATATCTGAAATGTTGGAGCCCCCGTGGTCCTGCAATACATTCAACACTTGCCATCAGCCATATTCCAACAAGATATTGCACTACCTCACGTGGCACGCAATGTTCAAGAGTTCTTCTTTACCCATCAGATTGAATTGCTTCCTTGACATGTTTGTTCTCTCTATCTATCGCCAATCGAAACCATGTGGTCCATGCTTGCACAACGACTGGCCCGTGATACACCATCCGCTGCTACTCCAGATCAACTTTGGCAATATGTGGAAGCCACATGGACTGCTGTACCACAAGGATACAACCAAAACCTCTTTGATTCTATGCCAATGCGTGGAGCAGTGGTTATAGCAGCGGTTATAGCCAACAAGGGCGTATACACTAACTACTGATTTTGTCGTCATGCACACGTCACAAGAGACTTTAATTTTAATCGTTTGATCTTTGTAGAACACATGTTATCTGCCAAATAAATTTCGCTGTGATATCTCTGGTTCTTCCTGGTGTTGCATTTCGTGTAACCAGCAGTGTACTTGTCGTAGAACACCTCTAAAAATCAAATTCCTCAAATTTAAATCATATCGCAAAGCGTAAATTAATAGTTGTAATATTAAGTCACATTCGAGAAATCTTAGCTGCT
>BMAO01008838.1:0-58850 GCA_019973975.1 Trichonephila clavata | reverse complement strand
CAACGTGTTTGTCTTTATGATGTGACCGTCATGAATTGAGCCTATTTCACTTTTGCCACACTATAAATGGATAAACGTTGCTGTGGATAAAAAAGGCATTTCCCCTGTAATATCTCTGAATTTCATTTTTGGTTCAAGGTCAGGGCCAAAACCCCCATTTATTATGAAAGAGGGATGGCATGTTTGAATGCAACTCAACAACAAATCAAAATAAAGAAACATTCGAATTGTGTTGGATGGTCAATAATTAGGCATGACGAAAATGAGCCGTCAGGTTTTTTTAGCCGATGATGTCATGGAAACTCCAGGTAAACTCATCAAATATCGCTAAACAGCTATGCTCAAAATAATCACAATGACAAATGTGAATGAAACCACTATGTTATAGAAACACATCATCGTTTCCCTTTCTGTTACGATGATTATTCACATTACCGCGTAATTTCAGGTGTTGTGGTTTATTTTGAGGTGAGGTAGAAGTTGTAAAAATGTTGAAATGAACTCTGTTTTTGTCGTGAAATTTAGTTTTTATCCGGAGTATACGATTAAATATTGATTTGTACTATCATGAAAGCTATTAGTAATATCTTAAGGTATCCGACTACTTGTGACAACTTTTTTTTAAAATGGAGATATGGTGATTTTTTTTGTGGTTTTTAGATTTGTTTAGTACAGTTTAAGAAAAATATGCTAAAATTAAGAAGGTAAAATGAAATTATTATGACTAAAATGGAAAGAAATGGGTTAAAATTTGCAAAAATTTACATAAACGGGGCCCATTCTGTACCAAATGTTTATAAACCAATTTTCAATTTTTCAGTTCTGATGTGTTGCTATGTCATTCATTTTTGAATTGGCCTTCGATAAGAGATATTTTAATTTTTACTATAACTAGAGCACTTTACCTTAGTTATCATATGAAATTGCTTAAAAAAAACAGCGATTATATTTACATAAGGGAATGTAAATTTTTAATAAAACAACGATTGATACATCTGAAGGTTAAAACACTTTTACTATTATACAAAAAATACACAAAAAATTTGAGTTAATTATTTTCAAAACTTTTTTAGCAATCGCTGTTTCCTTTGAACATTAAAAAAAACACACATTTCGAGTAAAATGTGTTTTAAAGTATGGCATTTTGCTTGAAGTAATGACATCTGCTTTTGATACCACACTTGTAGTTTTTGTTCTAATGAACGGAAAATAATAAACTTGGTATTTTTATAAAGCTAATAATATGTCCTATAAAATAAAATCATAAAAATAAAAAATAAATTGAAAATTTTAGGGTAGTTTCGGATACTTTAAATTTAAAAACTGTAAATAACTGTACCCCGGTATATAATTCCAAAGCCCAGAAAGTATTGTGACATAAATATACTTACAGAAAAATCTCACGGAACTTTGATTTGATTTTAATTTGCGTCACACTTTGAAGCTACATGAAGGCCACTGGTAACAGATCTTGTAATTTTGAACCGAAGTGAAGGGGATGACTCCTCAACCTGTACCCCTTTTCCAAAACTTTCACACCACGTCAACTTGGGGACTTAGAAACTCATGGACTCTTTGAAAAAACTACCGCGGAAACTATCTAAAAGCTGAATACTTAATGTTAGGTAAGACAATTGAAAACTATTGTCGTAGTAGATTATCATGTTAGTATTGACTGTTATTAATGGAGGGAATGGTGAGTCAATTCAATAGACTGATAATACGAATTGTTCAGTGTGATTTACTGCAAATAATTATTTATGTATTATTACAAATTTTGAATATTTTTAATTAAGATTTTGTTACCTGTTGTTGAACCATGAGTATGTCGTGCAAAGACTACATAACAAAAAGAAGAAACTATGATTGAGATACTTTATGTCATCAACTTTAAATTTCTCTTAAGACTAAATTTCCAGTAAACACACGTGGTCTCTGAAGTCTAGTGGACATTGCCACGGACATTCGGCCGACGTGTTATGAGTTCAAACCAACGGCCACTGAAACCCGCCACGTAGAATGGTTGATGTAAGAAAAATCAATCGAGGTTCAGTCCTCCCATTGATTTGAAGCTTGGTTCTTCAATTCACAATGTCTTACTATGAATCAAATTCGAAAATTAAAATAAACTTACATTTAAGATTCTTTGATTTGTTTTCTTTTGAAGAGTAAGGATGAGTTGGAATTTCTGTGAGTTCATGCAAAAGTTTCACTGCGTTCCCTTATTAGTAAAAAAATTTAAGATACTTATAGTATTATGCCGTCGAGACCAATTTCAGCAAATCAAGTGTGAGTGAGTTATATTAACGTCGCATTATAAAAATCAACAAGAAGGATACTGGTGTGACGGACTTTGTTATTTAAAATCATGATCAAGCGACGAGAACGACACCTGAGTTGTTATCCCCTTTTTAAACTCCCGCATCACACCAACGGGAGGACTTTGAAACTCGATAGATTTAAAGTGTATTAGCTCCTCTTGATGGCAGGTCTTCAGTGGCAATAGGAGGGGTTGTGGTAGCCCAGTGGTCAAGGTAATGAGTTCGAGTCCAGTACCAATAAAAACCCGCCGTATAGGGGAGCGATGCGCGTTAAATCTGTTGAGAGCTCAAACATCCTCCCGTTTGTGTGGTGTGGTAGTTCAGAGAGGGGGTGGCCCGCTCAGGTGTCATTCTCGTCGCTTGACCATGGTTCAAAATTACGAGATTCGTCGCCAAAATCCGTCGTGTAGCTGAACAGTGCGATGTTAATATTCACTCTCTCTCTCTCAGTGGCAGTAGGACTCGAACTCATGACACATAGGTAATGAGTTCGTGCCTTAACCCATTAAGCTACAGCGGCCCCTTCACCTGATCAAAACACTTCGCCAATTCAAGAAATGTCGCCAAATGTTGCCATCGTTATTATTGTGTTTGAACATGCGCGGAAGCAACTTCCATTATTAGCTGTGTATAGCGGCAATTGGCGACGGTATATACGGGAGTACAGTAATAACCCGAATTTACGCGATAGAGAGACTGAGTGATAACCGCGTAAGTCGGGGGATAATTTTACGTAAAATACATACAAATTATTTTTAGTTTTGGGAGGAGACTAAAGGAAATAATAATTTAGGAAAAAGATGTTTAATAAAATCTTTGATAACACAAATACAAAATCGGAAACTAAAGTTATTTTGAAGTAGAAGGTTTCATAGAATCTACCACGTTATCTGCTGGCTCAAAGAGTTTTTTTTCCTCCACACAAAATTTCCTTGTAGCATACTAATATATTTTTAATTCCTTATTTTGTTGAAATAATGGGCTCTCCGTTGGCGTCTATATTTTCTAAAATTTTTAACCCTTTTTCAATTAAACTGAGTCCTTTTGTCGAATTTCCAACCGTCATTCGATCTTCTGTTTGAACTGGATCTTAAGACTCAATTTCTTCAATGCCTTGCTCTTGCTCATGCATTTCTATGAGCTTATCAACTGTCAGCTCCCGATTGTAGGAATCCGGCGGTTCTTGAACGCCAACGTAATCCACTTCTAAATTTAGTTGCCTGACAAGATCGAAAATTTCTCCAAACTACCAATTTCATCAGGCTCTGGCATTGATTCTACCTGAGTTTCAGTGATGGGAGGAAAAAATCTCCGAGATTTGAAAATCGTGTAACTCCGAATTCGCGTAAGTCCAGGTATTACTGTACCAAATTTACTTTTTATATAATATTGTTAAAGTAACTCTTTACTTTTCCAAGGTGTAACAAATGATTTCATGTAACTCAAAAAGTAGAGTGTCTAAAAAAAGTAAATTAACATCATTCCAAAAGAGTTGATATTTTTTGGCATACCTACAAGATTTCTCTTACCTGTTCATTTTCTCGATTTGGTGGGGCGAGAAGTCCTGAATAGGAAAATCGATCCGAATATGATGAAATGTTGCTGATGTAATACATTTAAAAAGGGGATCTGGAAAGGGGAATGATACAAAAATTTCTAATATAGAACATGTTTTGGTAGAATTTTAACCTCAACATCTGTTGCAACAATTTGCTATAATGTTTCGTTTGCGTGCAAAAATTTAGACTTGAGAACTAAATTTACTCAAAACTCTTGCTGAAATAAATTATACTCATACAGAAATTTTTTTTAATCAATTTATATTTTCATTGTATTTAATCATTTTTTAAGTGAAATCCGAAAAAAAATAGATATAATGGAGTCAGATTAAATTAAGGTCGTAAAGTAACCAGAAATATCACAAAAACTATCATTCCAGCTGTTTTGAAAGGTATCTCTGAAAAGTGTTTTAATACCATATTATGTTATTTAAAAAAGGTAAAGATTATTGTATATTAGATTCTAAGAATGTACCTATCAATTATTTTGTGTTTCTATTAATATTGTTTTAGAAAAAAAGGCTGATGTTGATAAACAGGGACGTCTTAAGACTTCTTCAGGCCCTAGCTTCTACGCAAAAGTAGGACCTGGGTCCCTACACAAACTGTAGGACCAGTGGCGTAATAGAGAATATTAGCCCCCCCCCCCGCAAAGTCAGGTTTGGGGCCCCAAGCGTACTTGACTTGCATGCACTCCTAAAGTCCTTCACCCCCCCCCCAGGTGCGGGTTTACGTTACGCCACTGTGTAGGACCCATTTATATGATAGTTAAACGAAGACAGTACATAGCATACACTGTCAAAAACGCGAACAAACAATAACCTGAAACAAATAAATGTGCAGACCGCACAAACCGGCTAGACCAACTGCCGCCTTTTGACTGAATGAGTAATGATAGCGTATGGTGATAGGTCTAGGCCTATACATGGACGACTGTTATCACATGTAACCAGTTGACATAACGTTTGAGACCTGACCATCCGGGCCCCTCGGATTAGCTTAACTTAAACATATTGACTGGTTATAAATTTCTATCCTCCAGGCCAAGGGGCCCGTAGATCTTTTGCGCCCAGGCCCGAAATGAGCTTAAATCGGCACTGACTGTAAAGTTGACTAACTATTGCGTTATGCATTACCATATGGTCCAAACTAGATATTACGGTTTGGAGTGGTATTTGAATCCATTGCCGTACCCTCCGGTACACAATGCTGGTATAATGTCCAGCCACGGCTATATCTCTGAGATTTTGTAGTTTGTTGTCATCTCTTACCTTCAGAAATTGCCTGGGGCTATATTCCAAGAATAGAGTTTTCCATCAAGGTACGAAATGTTTAAAGAGATGTTCCCTCGCTCTTATATTGCAATACTGCCTTGGATTGCCTTTTTCGTGATTTATCTTTTATCGAACATGCTTGGTAGTTAATTAGGCACACACACACAATGACCTTTCTGGCATACACTACCCGCTACTATACCAGATCAACTTTCAAAAGCTGCTACTCTAACAAGACATCCAAGGCCTGCTTTTTTTAATATCAAGGTTTGTAGTAGTTGTAGGAGCAGCAATATTCTCAATACTAATTAAATCATCTTCCTTACCTTACAGAAGAGATCGTATTTTTAATCATTTTCACCCTTGTACTGTTATCTCTCAGACAAGTTTGGCTTTCACATCTTTTGTTTTTCTTGGTAATACAGTTTAGATGATCAGCAATGGAGAAACATTCTCACTCGTTTGTAAAAAAAAATTTTGTGCCTTATTAATAAGCAGTACGTTTTCTTCAATTGCGTACAATATACTTGAATTTTAAAAAAGGGATTTAAAATCTTTCCATGAAGATATTTAGGACAATTGTTAATGAATTACATATAACATACTAACGTTTACAGTAAAAATTTAAGCGACTCTTAAAGTGATAAGTACATTAAGTAAAGACCTTACAGTAAAAGGATTGTAATCGTACAACTGTGTAGAAAATTTATGAAAATCACATACAGTTCTCAGCAAAAATATATATATATATATATTTTGAAACTATTCAGATCAATCTAGAATGTATGGTTGCTAAATTTATATATTTATGAAACCTACGTAAATTGAGACCATTGTTTAGAAAAACACATCTATGAATAAATGTAAAAAAAAAAGAAGAAAATTCCGAATTTTAAAAATTATAGATTCAAATATTTGTTACGAAAATATTGATTGAAGTCATGACAACGCACCACTACTAATTATTCCACGTTTGTTATTCATGCAAATATTATCGAGGGAAAAGGTGCTTTTTCAGGCTTCTCTTTTTTTTTTTTCATTTTGCTATTATAACACAACTTAAGATAGTGACCCCTAAAGGAGGGCGAGCATATTGAAAGAAAATACTATTTAAGAAGTGATTCACTTATTGAAAGGAAGTTGAAAAAAAATATATCCTTACATAACAAAACATCTAATACACATGCGCATTAATACAATTATTAATAGGATTGAATCCGTACTTCATAATGTATTTAATAATTTACTTGTCTTAAATTAAAAACAAATTTAACACTTGTTAGAGATTCCCTAGAGCCTGTCTTCCAAAGTTTTTTGTGGAGGAAGGTTTAATATTTGAAACTCCTAGATTCCCACACATTACAATGTGTCCAGGCAGTCTCTGTGGAGGTTTTTGTTTCATATTTTGGAATCATCCAGATATTGAACGAGCCTCATATATGCATATTTCAAAGCAATTTTTCGTCTCTATGTTTGCCTTGAATATAAAATAATTTGAGAAAGCAAGTAAAATTAAAAATAATTAAAGTAATACATTAAAAGATTTTAATTTTTTCCAAATTATAAAAAAGTATGCAATAAATTAACAGATTTAAAAAAAAAGAAAGTTTAAATATTTATATAGCATCTGTTTTTGAAGATTTTTTCTAAGGCAATGCACAAGAGAGTACTTATCAATAATAGTTTAAAAAATATTCATTGTTACTAAGAATTTTATTATATTTAAATATAACATCTTCTGGAAGCTAATAATAAAATATTCCGTCAATAATTTTATTTTTGATCCAAAAATGTACCTCAATATACTATTATAATATTTGTAAAGAGTCAACTTAGAACTGGAATACATTAAAAATTAAAATTACAAAATTTAGAATTGTTGAGTTAAATAAAAAAAATTTCATAAATGATTTCAGATTTTTTTATTTTTATTATTTTAAAATAAATAATAATATATACTTGTAATTTTATATATTAATATAATCTTATTTAAATGCTTTAAAATAATTTGAATCGAAATTTTGAATAAAATGGAATAATTTTTAAAAAATTTCTCCTTAAATAGATTTTTAAAAAACTTAAAATTATGTAGTTTTGAAAATTCTTTTTTGAGGTACTTGTAAATTATTTACCTAGAGTTAAGAATTTATTAGTATTACACTAGTATAACATAAGCATACTTATAAGCAAAAATATTTTTTGTATAAAGATACTCTGTAAACAAATTATTATATTTCACTAACCATTCATTTCTAGTAAATGCACGAAATTCTGTTTTAAGGTCTATTAGGACTTCACTACATTTTTAAAGGTGTGATCACTATCTATGAACATTAAGTAATTGTATATAATTTTTGAAGTATTATTTAAATCTTTTTTAGTTTATTTCACAAACAAAAAGCATTATTATCGGTTATATACATACATTGAAAAATAAGTATCCGCTTATTTTTCAATTTCTGAAACAAATTTCTAGATATAGTCAGTGATCCTGGAGAGTAAGAGCCTCAAATCTTATTTCTGCTTTTTTTACTTATTTGTCTGAAAAATTTTTTTCAAGATGTTTAATGCAGCTTCAAATTATATTTAGATAATCTTTTATTTATTTATTTAATAATATAAAAATATTTAGATAACCTTATTCTGGCTTAACTGCAACTTCTATCGAACCATCTGTGTTTTGTTTACATTTTTCTGTAGCTTTCTGAAAAATCCGATATTCGAACTTTACGGAGCACCTTCAGTTCTTAACTAACTTAAAAAATTTAAGGAATGCTATCTATTGCTTTGTATTATGCAATTAGATAACATTATTTTGTGTAATTCATTTAATAGTAACTTTTATATCACTACATTGTAGATTAAAAACATCGAATTTGTTAGTTAAATATTCTTAAAACCATTTCTCTTTATTAATCATGAAGAATTTACCTTCTCCCAAACTGTACAAGTTAGTGCTTAATAGGTATAAAGACCTTTTACGGGAAAATATGGGCTTAAAATGTCTAGCCAAATCAAAAAGCTCATGGCCAGCAATTGCAGAAGCAAATTATAATGAATTTTGTACTCAAGAACTTCCTAAACAATCTCAAGTTGTAATATGTGGTGGAGGTGTTGTGGGATGTTCAGTTGCTTATCATTTGGCTCGAGATTTTGGTTGGAAAGATGTTGTCTTGCTGGAACAAAGCTGGTATTATTAACTCATTATTTGTTTTCAAAATTTATTTACCATTATTATATGGATCAGCTCGGTACTACGATATATTTTTTTACTAAATCAGCTCGGATATTAAACTATGTATCTCCTGATTATTAGTCTTTTAATAATGTATTGTATAATTATTAAATACCAAATAATTTTCAGTACTTTTTTGTTGAATATAAATGCCTTTTCATTAAATTCTAATTGTATTTGTAAAACTTAACTTGCCACTCAATTTAACATATTATTTTGTGAATAATTCTCAATGAGTTGCATGTATTGAGTTTTTTGGATTATTAAATTATGTCGAACCTCAATTTAACAAAATCGCTAAACTCTGAAAAAATTTTGTTATGTGGAAAATTCATTAAATAGGGATTCATCTTTCAACATTCTTCTGCTCTTGGTTCCAAAAATAGAGGTTCATAAAATGGAGGTCTGTCTGTATATATAATCATTGTCAGTAAATTGTGATTATGTATATTTTTTTTAAAAAATTCATGCATAATACTAATGTTTGTTTGGCAACTATTTTTGATTACCTAAAATATATTTACTGCATTCGTGAATAAGACATTTTTTTAAAAAAATAATTTAAAATTTTGGAATTTTTAATATGTGTTTTATTAACTAATCACATGAGTGTTATGTCAAAACAAATGTGATAACTATAAAGTTATAATATTAGTATAAAACAAATAAAATATTAATATAATCTTTTTTAAGTTTTTTGAAATTGTGGTATTTTTATAAGATTGTGTAATAATGCTGTAATTGCTGTATTTGTCTTTAAATAAACTACTTTAAAGAAAATAATGTCCTAGTTTTACATCATTTAATATCCAGTTATGCTGTTTTTTGAATATGACTTTTATGGGATTATTTTATTCTGTTTAAAATATATATATTATTACTTTAAGTATTATATTGAGTTATCAGTTTTGTTGCCTTGTTGATTACATTTAATTTTTAGTGTTCACTAATTTAGCAATGATTTGTTCTTAGGCTTGGAGGAGGGACTTCAAAATTCGGAGCTGGTCTCTTGGGACAGATCAAACCCACGGCCATCGAAACAAAATTGTGTCAGTACAGTATTGAACTTTACAAAACTTTTGCTGAACAAGGTTTAAGTACAGGTATTTAATGTTTGCAAACACATTTTTTTTTTGCCTTTTTCTGTATCAATAATGTTGATTGAGTAGGATTTCAAAAGTTTATATAAATTTGAAGAATTTGTTTGTAATAATTGTATAGGTCAGTAATAAAACTAAACAAAAACCCCTGCTAGTTTGATATCACGAGGCATCACGCCAAGTTGTTGCTTATGTTCGCCAAGATGGGCGATAACATTACAATATGGTTGCCTTGATATTCTTATCGTCTGGCGATGTGGTTGCCATGTAGATAGCGTATATTAGAAATAATTTTTATTGGTTCTGTTCCCGCGGTAATCCTATTAATTTCAGATGATTTTATTTCGATTTCTTTTACAATTTAACCATTTTCATTTCAATTCCGAATCAAAATATATTTCAGTCTTCTGTTTTATTTAATGCTATTTTCGAATATGGATATTTCTAATATCATTAGTGAGAACGAGGATATTTTTTTAAAAAACAATGAGTGTTATATTTTTAATTATTTCTATAAATCGTTTACTTTCAATTTATTTTACTTTTTAAAAAAAGTTTTTTTTTTCGTTTCTAGTTCGATGAGATGCGTTGAAGAAATTTGCAGTTTTTGGAACATAGAAAGCTTTCAGTACTTTTTAGTTGCTATTCATTAACAATTTTAATATATATTATGTAATTATTTTATTAATGTAAAAATACAATAATTAGAATGTGTAATAATCATATAATATACATTATTTGTAATACTTGTTATTTCATAAATATTATTACATATGTGTTATTTATTTATAATTATTATTATTTTATTTATTTCTAAGTATTATGTTATTTATTTACAATTATTATTTTATATTGTTTTTTATAATTATGTTAAATGAGTATTCTTATATCGGTACGATTCTTATTATATTACAATAAGATTATTATTCTTTTTTATAAAATTTATTAAATTATATTACGTGATTATTATTATATAAAATAATAAAAAGTAATACCATATGAATATCTAATAATTATTACTATTTAGTTTTATATGAATATTATATATAATAATTTCTATAACATTATATTACAAGATTGTATACTGCATAATATTACTATTAGTAAATATGATTTTTTAATTTATTGATATTAACTATTTATTGATCTTGGTTAGTCTCAATCTATTCCTAAATTCTTTATTTGAAATCGATTTTAATGTTTTTCAAAACAGTTCTTTAAAATTATTTTCCTGACGAGTCTTACCGCTAGGCCGCCATCTTGAATTTCATTCCAACGGCATGCGCTACTTGGCGTGATTCTTTATCATGCCAAACGGCGTTTCGCACCGTGCCCTGTGATATCAAACTAGTTCCACAGCATTTAAAACATTTTATTAATTACCTGTGATATGAATGAATCTATATTTTAATAATAGCTAAGTTTGGTACAGCAGTGAATGTACACCCATGGGGGCAAGATTCTAGGGGCCCAAAGATTATAATTTGTGCAATCCTTTGTAAGATTGGGCTTGCAGCCCAAAACCTGACTTGACTTTGTGGAGGGGCCCTAATATTCTTTGTTATGCCACTGGTTTGGTATATTTAAATTCTACCCTATGGACTGATTGATCCCCCCCCCCCTTGATTTTCCTGTGGGGGCTTTACATGATATCTTTTGCAGGAAAAAGTTATTTTTATATCAAACTTTTTAATTTATTAAAAAAAATTAGTTGTGTATTAACATCACTGCAGCCAAATTTGCTCCACAAGAATTGTGCCATGATATCATATCCGAAAGAGAGATCAACAACAACAAAAGATTCCTATAACATGTTTTATTTGAAGGGAAAATAAATCAGATTTTGGTGGAAAATGCGTCAATTCACTTGCTGCAAATTTGGCTGCAGTGACGTTAATATGCAAGTACCAAAGAGTAATATTAGAATTATTTATATAATTTCTTTATGAATCTTATATTCATCATTTGCTACTTCTGAGCAATTTACCATATTATTAATCCTAAATTCAAAGGAAAGTTGTTATATATGTATGTTAAAATTTCTGCATGGAATTTCTGATACTTGGTAAGAATTCTTTCTACTGATATAATATGCCCATTGAAATGGTTGTAAAAGATTGTATGCATATTTTTTCAGGTTTATTAAGCAATATAGTAGTGTGGCTGATTGATTGATTTATAGCTGTTACTGATTTATGTAATTATTAAGTTTTATGTAATCACATTTAAATAAATATTTTATATAATACTCACAGGTTTTCAGTAAATACCACACCATTTGACATAGATCTTACCAAATTACAATATATATTTTAATTTCTTCATCTGTCGCTCATTTATTATAAATGACTGAAGTATTTCTTTTTTCCCTAGTAAGAGGAGTATTGTTGCGTGTATGAATTGAAAAAACTCACTAGTGAAAGTAAAATATTGTTTTGTTAAATTAATACTAAGGATTGCTATTTATTTCCTACTAGGTTTTAAAGGATGTGGAAGTCTGTCTCTTGCAAGAACAGCTGATCGGATGACTTCATTTCGTCACATTGCTGCTTCTGCTGTGTGAGTAAAAATATGTGGTATTCTTTCATGCTATAACAATGTCTAGCTTTAATTTAGGAGCTGCAATAGCCCAGTAGGTAACTAGATTGTGGCTGGTGCTTCATGGGTATGAGTCTTAAAGCGACTAAGGAAATGCCGTGTCAAGGAACTGTTGCTCATTAAATCTGTCATGACTCAAAGCCCTCCTATTGGAGTACTGTTGTAGTTAGGAGAATATGGTGCCAGTTCAGGTATCATCCTTGTCACTTAACCATGGTTCATGATTACAAGTTCTGCCACCAATAGCCCTTACGTTGCTTTATAGTCCAATATTAATAAACACTCGCTCACTCACAAGCTTTAATTTAATCATAGTTATTGTACTTGAAGGTGTTATATATTGTGAGCATAATTTTTCAGTTTTGTTCTTATTAAAGATGTACATCAAGTGTATCTTCTATTTATGTAACTCTTTTTATCTTAAACTAGAAACTCTTGTTGTTTGAAATTTTCTACAATTTTTTTTTTTTAAAAAGAGAACCAAATTTGATGTTTGATAATGTAAAGGGGATGAGGAATATTTTATGTGCAGCTATTGATGAGGGCATTAACTACACATTTTTGTTTTTCATTGTGATTTTGGGAGTGAACATCATAACTTCTTAAAAACATACCTTTTAGTCTCTGTAGATCAGATCTATGTGGATCTTCTATTCTATCTGTCATACTAATAATATTTTTTGTATTTATAAAACTAGTAGAAAGGCTATGATATATGAACAAATGATTAATTCAAAAAATTTAGTTCAAATTCTGATGAAAGACCATCCAATCTGATAGGTTGCAATAGCAAGTACTACACTTAGTAGGTCAGAAGATAATAAAATGTATATGAATATACAAGAATACCACAGAAAAATCAGATGTGGAATTCAGTGTATTCTGCACTGTGAATAAAATAAACTTAATGTTCTTAAAACTATAATGGCCAAACTTATTGCAATCAGTTGTTTCCAAATTTTATTAGTGATTCAGAAATTAGATTTTTAAAAAATTTTTATGTTTAAAGATTTTTTTTTAATGTTTTATGCAGTTGAAAGTTATCTGTTCTTTCAATTTTGTTGAATTTCAGTGTAAAATATTCAGTTATTATCTAATCATAATCATAATTACAAAAAAATGCTTAGCTAAAAAGCAAAGTGTAAATCAGAAAGTACTTTTTAAAAGGATAAACATGGAGTTTTTATGTGATATAAATTTTTATGTTGATGTTCTAAATGGGGTATAATTTGAAATTAGAAATATTTATCACTTTTGCATCAAATTTTTAGAATGTATGGGTTTTTCCTATGAATCTGTTTGAATTAAATATGGATTTTGTAAATAATTTGATTTAAAAAAAAACAAGTATACAAATTTTAGAAAATTGGATCTATTCATATTTGTGATAGTTTATGCAAATTAAGCATTTTATTAAAAGAAAAAAAGTTAGGTATTTTTATTTTTAATGGATTTGTATCATTATTGATTCATTTAAAATTATTTATTTTCTTTCAGAGCTAGAAATGTTGAATGCTTTCTTTTAACACCTGAAGCTGCCAAAGAACGATGTCCCATTATTAGCACTGAAATGCTTAAGGTAATCAAAGATGCTTTGTGATGATAATGTATTGTTATCTATATATATATATATATATATATATAGTAGGGTCTAAAAGTTCAGGGACATGGCATAAAATAAAACGTTTATGCACAACTACCTTCAAATTAAACCCTTTGGGGGGCAGTGAATTTTTGACATTGCTCTTACAATCTTTCAAAGCACTTCTGGAAGCCATTTTTTGCAATCACCCATAAGGCATCCTGTGATACTGTACTTACTCAGGTAATGATACAAAACATCCATGCAGATTTTTTTTTTCAAAAATAGAAATACATAAAATTTATGTGAGCATTAGTCTGGTGAATAGGTTTTATAGGAAAATGCTTTATTATCAGTTTTGACTGGAAACTCTGTGACATTTGCAACTAATGTGTAGATACATTCTCGTGCAGTTAGTATCATTGTCCTTTTTTGTCACATCTGAGGTTGTTAACAATGAATGAACTCTTTAAAACTTCAAATGTCGAGATAATACTCCTTGTTCACTGTTCGACTCTCAGAAACAAATTCTGACTGATCAATTCCTTCACAATAAAAAAATACCTCAATCGTGACTTTCCCTTTCTTGCGATTCTCAAACTTCTTTAAAATGCTGATACCATTCATACCCCTTTGATCTTGACATAGTAGAATATCTACAAACCTTCTTTACCCTTTTTAAAGTGGCCGCAGTAGCCAAGGGGTCAAAGTATCGGATCATGGCTAGCATGTCATGAGTTCGAGCCCAGTACCACCAAAGACCCACCATGTAGGTTTAGCAATGCACATTAAATCTGTCAAGAGCACAAATGTCCTCCTGTTGGCGTGGTGTGGCAGTTAGGAGAGGAGGGTGCCAGCTCAGGTGTCGTCCACGTCACTTGACCATGCTTCAAAATTACGCGGTCTGTCGCAAAAGCCCTTATGTAGCTGAACAGTGTGAGATTAATACTCACTCACTTACCTTTTTTAAAGTCTACATGTGTTTTACCTAAACACTGATCAAATTTAATGTTACAGCATTGTTCTTGAAAAACTGTGTTTCTTACATTGCAGAACAAATATAACTGCCTCAGAACAAAATTTCTATGTGCACAATTCAATCACATGACATAGACAAAATCATCCTGTGCATGGAGGAGAGGGATGGTAGAATGCATTTCAAGGGGTATTATTTCAGCTACATTCTTTGGTTATCGTGTGTGACTTTGAACTCTTGGATCCTAGTATAACAATAATACATACATTCTTGTATCATTTGTGTATTTTATTGAATTCAAAATAAAAAAGAATCTGTCATTTTAAATTCATTTTCCCAAGATTCTTGATTAATTTTACATTTTTTATAGGGAGCTCTTTGGATACCAGGCGATGGTGTTGGTGATCCTTTCGATACTACTTTAACTCTTGCATCTGAAGCAGCTCGTCTCGGTAAGGTAATTGTTGATTTATCTTTAGATTAAAATCACAAAGTTATCTTTCCAAATGTATACAAAATGTTTTTGTCGTATCACAAATATTGCCATTATTCTCTTTCAAAATCACATTTGATTGACTCAATAAATCAGTATTCACTCCAAAAAAAGCATAAGATTTTTGTATTATTATTTTTTGCATTTTGAAATCTGAAGTTTTTGACATTTCAGGTGAAATTTTCCATTTTGTGTTAAATGAAGTAATTAAAAGTATGTTTCCTATAAATTGTTGCTTAATAAATGAAATTTAAATGAATAACTATATAATTATTGACAATTTTTTTATTCAAAATGTTTTGTTCAGATACTTTGTTTTTATTAATTTCAGAATATCATGGAGTTTTCAGTTTTTGCTTTCAATATTCTCCCCTCCCTCCATCTTACTTTAGTTGGTACAAATTTTATTTATTTTTCATATCACTAATTTTATAAGTGTTTTAAAATTTGTGACTAAAAAATTTTCTTAAAATTAATGACTACTAACCTAATGATGAATGGTGAAAAAATTGCTAATATAGGAAAGAATATCTAATATTTCCTTAGACAGGCCTATATTTGAATAAATTTCATGGTTACAATATATCTGCTGATTTAAGGAAGGGGGGGGGGATGGGAATTTACATGTTATACCATTGACCATTTCACCTCATCATTTCATTGCCATTTCAAAAGGCGCGACTAAATGCTGTCATTGTATGCCTGAACAAGATTGTTTTGTTTGTTCATATGGGGGAACACAGGGCTGTACTATTGGCTCTATATTGGGACATTTGGTGACATATTTTCATTTTATGAATTAAGTTGATGATATAATATATAAATACTGTATTAAAGTACTTTTAAAAATTATTCTATATATTAGTTTATTATTTGTTATTTCTGTTGTAATCTTTTGTAAAATAAAATTCATTGCAAATTATTTTTCATTCAGGCTTTTACGTATGCAAGTCTATATTACATTTGTTATTGTATAAGTTTGAAATGTTATCAAAAAACCATTATTTTCAGAAAATATTGGACCAGTTTTTTACTATCAAACTGTGATTAATTTATTTCTTATAAAATAATTAAACGAAAACTTAATAAGGAAAGAAGAACTCTGTTAATTGCTTTTTAATAAATAAAATTTAATATACATCTTAGGAGTGACAATTGTGGAAGGATGCTCTGTACAAAGAATAATCACTGATGACAAACATCAAGTCAAGGGAGTTGAGACTAGCAAAGGATTAATAAACTGTGAATATTTTGTGAACAGTGCAGGACATGTAAGCAACAATTCTGTTTATGTAAACAATGCCAAGTTTGTAAATATAATTTTGAAACAACCCTTTCTGCAATATAGTATCATCTCATGGTTAAAAAAAGTCTTAAATTTGGGAAGTTTCATTTTGTTTGTTATGACAAAATCTGTAAATATGGGTGTCAAAATCTTGTATTGAAATGAAAATAATTAAAATTTACTGAAACAAATTCAAAAAATTTTAAATTTTGTAGTAAATTATTCAGAAATATTTTCATTTTTAAAAGTTATCTTGCTATATGTTTAAAGTGTAACTTTAATGTTAATGTGTTTTCAAATACTTTTTCACTTACAATAGTTACTGATTACACAAATATTAAAATGTCTTTTCTCTGAAATGATGCACATTTTTTCTTCTAATTTATGAAGTTAGCTTTTAAAATGATATAAAAATAGAAAAAAAAATGTTTCTATTGTTTTGCATGTATATTTTAGTGGGCTAATCATATTGGTCAAATGAGTTATCCTAGAGTTAAAGTGCCTCTTTATCCTTGTGAACATCATTACCTTCAAACAATGCCTGTGGAAAATATTGACTTAATGATGCCTGGTATGTACAACAGTGGATCTGAATTTTTTAAGCATTTTATAAATCAACACTTGTAAGACCTTAGTAAAAAAATTTTTCATATGAAATTTATATAAACATCACTGAATGGTTATTTTATTAAAAAATTTTAGTGGAAATTTACCGTCAAATGCATTAGACATCTTTTCTAATGAATTGATTGTTGTATTTAAAAAGCAGCCAAAAGCGTATCAATATTATAGCACAATCAGTTATTTAATTTTGACTATAAATATGGAGTATAATTTTATTTAACTTATTTTTTTACTCAAGGGGAAAATTGTTATTTGGAGAATATTAAATTGTTTTAAAAGTGTGATATATTCTATCATTATATGAGGTCTGTCTTGCAAGTGAGATAAATGTAAATATTGAATTGAATATGACGGCATTGCTGGGACTTTTTTAAGATTTAATTTAGTTATGGCTAAGTGTTTAAATTGATAGAAACAAGCATATAGACGAAATTTTTTTAAAAGCTTTTTATTCTAAGATTACTCATAGTTATATACATATATTTATGATTAGTTATACTAAATAGATACTGCTCATTTAAAAAAGTTCTTATTTTGATGCCGTTTTGACTCAGAATCTCTAACAGTTACATTATTGAAGTTATAAGGCAAATCTTTTCTACAAATATTGAGTATTCAGTTCTTAAATTTGGTATTTTGATTATCCTTTTCTTGCCAGATTTCTACAAAAATTTTGTTTCTTCCAAATTCTACAAAAAATTGTTTACCTTAATGAATTATTTGTTTTAGTTATTAGAGACTATGATGGTTATTTTTATATAAGAGAAAAGCATGGAGGATACATGGCTGGCGGTTTTGAACCAATGTCCAAACCATTTGATTTAAAAGAAATGGAATCCTTGAAAGCTTTTAAGCCACTTCCAGAAGACTGGGATCAGTTTCGTAAGTGTATCAAGTTTTTAAATGTATTTGTATAAAGTATATAAAACTACTTTCTCAAAATTCATTTACTCATGTTTACTATAGTTAGTTATAAGAGCTATATGTTATGATTATTGTGTTACCTTATTGCTTTCTAACTTTTCCCCTCATTTTGATATTTGATATGATGATTTTGACAAGTTGGCATATGATTTATGCCCACTTGTGAAGGACTGTGTACCATTCATCAGGTTGAAGACTAAGGTCTCCACAAAAATTAGTGACCCATTATTTCTTTTATCCTTTTATGTGATTTGAATAATACTGAAGAGGTACAAAATTCCTTTGAAGTTTAGTACAGTCCTGGATTTGTATATATCAGAAGTGGGGAACCCGCAGCCTCCGTGAGTTTCTTGTGTGGCCTTCAAAAAAGCTAGCACTTGTATAGTAATTATTATTTAATTATATAGATTACAACAGTTTGTAAATCAATGGACTTAAATAAAGAGCGGCATGAATGTATGTATGTTTTAATGACCTCTCTGGAAATAGCCAATTGTACATTTCAAATGGTAGAATGCCGCAACATGACAACACTACCATGCATGCTCATGTAGAGGAAGAATTAAGGATTAACATTATGAAATTTGATCCAAATATATGTATATTGTATATGTATATTATATATGCCTACATAAATAAAAATACCAACAGTGAAATATAGAAAGTTGCAACAAAATCTATGAATTTAATGAATTTGTAGAAAAATAATAATCAATGATGAACGAGTTTTTACCCTTATATGAATGCAAAAATATTTTATATTGTAACATTTTATGCCAAACTATAAATAAATAAGGATTTAGTTTTTTTAAAATAATATTTCTATATAATGCTCAAAATTGTTAAATCTATACAAAAACTATAATAATTTCATGAAAGTCGCATTTATAGGTACATTAACCAATGCAGTCTCCTTTATTACTACTTAATTTGCATGAGACTTCTAATGGTAAAAAGGTTCCCCACCTCTGGTATATTCTATTGTTCATATTAACTCTGATTTAAATTTACTTAATAACTGGTTTTGTTGTATAATCAATTTTGCTTAAATCCTTATGTGAATTAATTTATAAAACAATAGGCAAATGGAAAAAATATAAATCTAATAAAAGAAAACAATGGGTCAAATTTTTGTCATTTGTTTCTTTGTGTCTTGGCGGTATTAGAAGTATCCCATCTTTTTAATGTGTAAATATGCTGTGGTGAGATTTTTTTTTTATATTTAATAACTGTGTGTGTGCATTCGTGCCATGCATGAACTCATGTGGCACAGTAGGGCTGTACGAATTTTACCCTGTTACAAAAAACTTTATTGAATTATTATATTTTTTATGTTATTATGTTATGTTATTACTTTATTAATAAAAATATACCAACATTGTGCAGTTTTAAAAAATAAAATTTCTCTCTGTGCAATGTGGGTTTTTAAAAAAAATTTTCTAAAATTTTGCACCTCAAAGGACTAAATTATTTTATTTAAGAACAAATACTTTTAAGAATATTTTATTATGAAGTAATAGCATCAGGTTAAGCAATTTTCATCAACATGGTTACAGTAATGCTGAAGTACTAAATTTATTGTATTGTTGTTTTATATTCTCATTTTAATGTTATAGATACTTTGTTGGAACAAATGCTGTTTAGAATACCTTCTCTAGGAGAAGTGGAAGTGCATAATCTGAGCAATGGACCAGAAAGCTTTAGTCCTGATTGCAAATTACTTCTTGGTGAAGCTCCTGAGGTAATTTGTTTTGTTTAAAAATAATTATAATATTAGGCAAATAATATATGAATTGAAAATAACTGAAAAATAATTTCATTTTGTATACATTGCCTTTTGATGTATATTTTATAATATATTTATAGGAAACCTTCTGAATTTTTTAAAAAACTTGTTCAGTATGGCACATTTTTATTTGAATGTTCAAATTATTTTGAAAACCATATAAAAAAATTATTTATGTTGTAGTCTTTAATAAATTCTTTTTCTTATTTACTGATATTTTGGCACATTGCTATTTATTCAACTTTTATTAATTTTTTATTCCTTATATCATAGTTCGATATAGACTTTTTTTGTGTAGAATTATTCGATCATTTATGGAATGTTACCAATAAAGTTGAGTAGAATTTTTGCCCAAAGTTTCGAACTATTACATGATAATTATACAGTTGTAATTATTCAAAATTAATGAAGCTGCTTTTAATTTGTTGAAAAGAATTATTGATTTGATCAGATTTTTCCCTGTCACATTTCTAATAAAATCATTTATTTTATTCAAGTTTAATTATCCTTTACTCCTTGAAATTCTTTTATTTTTAACTTTTTTAAAATTAAAATTTATAATTATTTTGTTTTTATAAATTAGTTTGATAGTATGGCTTATGCATGTGCTTCATATTGCCTGCTTAATAAATAACCTGTTAATGATACCATTAATTAATTTAACATAAGTATTTTATAACTTTGAATGTTCCTATTCTTGCAAATTGTTCTATTCAAATAAAATGTTGCTGTCAAAACATTATATGACTTTTTTTTAAAAAAAAATTTCATTGAAGCATGTTTAATTATGTATATATATATATAAAGAGAGATTTTTTTTTATGTTGGTGTCTACTGTGCAACTAAATAGTTTTAATAAATAATTTTTGTAAATATTTTATATATAACAATAAATGTAAAAATTTTATTTTCTATGTGCTTTGTTTTGTAAAACATGTATTTGTTGCATCCTGATTAGTAATTTACGTTAGGATTTTTTTTCAATTACATTTTGTTATTTTGTATGTAAATTTTGCATTTTCTTGAATGCACTGCTGTAGTTTAACTTCAGGTAATACACCTTTTAATAACAATGAATCTGAATATGAATACAAAAATAAGTTGATTAAGATGAATAATGAAATTACATGTAATAAAGGATTTTGTTAAATCATTGATTTAGTGAAAATACGGATGTATTATTCTGTTAAGAATTACTTGATAAAAAGATCATTTAATGTTTGATATTTTCAAAACAAATTGTATCAAAACTTTAAAAAATCCATTCTTTTAATTGATATTTATGTAAAAGTTATATATTTCTTTCCATTGTAACAACTGACATCATAACAAATGTATTGAAACTTAGTTAAAGACAGTTTTTATACCAATTTATCGAATTGAAGTTCGTAGAATCTCTTTTAATTATATTAATTTTGAAATATTTTAATTGTAATAGCTTCAATTTCTATAAATGTGTATGAGGCATAAATGTGACTAAGTTCAGGATCATAACATATAATTAAATATTTAATAATATATTTTGTGATCTGGAAAACATTAGCAGCTTTAATCTTGTTAAAATTCCATTGTAGGTGAGAAATTACTTTGTAGCCACTGGTATGAAAGCGACTGGAATGGAAGCTGCTGGAGGTGTTGGCAAAATCACAGCTGACTGGATTGTGAATGGAGAACCTAAAATGAATCTCTGGGATGTGGATATCAGAAGGTTTTTAGGTCTTCACAACAATCGTTTGTTTCTCAGGGATCGAATGGTAGAAGTACCTGGTAATATAAGCATTTTCTTGAAATTTTTTAGGCTGTTTTTGAATTTATATTACTGAATAGGACCCAAAATTGGAAATTTTTTCCTCTTACAAATTACATAAATATGAATATTATTTTCTAATTTTGCTATCCTTTAGAAAGTGGTGTGTTTTTTTACCACGGCTGTTTTTTTGGTTTGAATAAATCAATTTCTTCTGGGGCCTAAAGGGGCCTCTGGTTCAAGGGGAACAATTCCAAGTTTTTAGAATAATTTTAAATTTTATGAATATTGTGTATAATATTGTGTGCTGGAACTTCACAAATTTATGCAAAAATTGGATTGATTTTCTGCTTGAAAATATGTTCTAAGTTTGGATTATGCTTTTTTGACATTAACCAAATACAGCTTAATGGCAAGTCACTTTGTATAAAATAATGAATTGAATTTTCTGAAAACATATACATCCTGTGAAAGTATTGAAAATGATGAATTGATATTGTTGCTCTTAAAATTCTATTAAGAATTTATTATGTATTAAACTTGATTAAATATATTGACTGATGTGTTTACCATTATAAATAACAGAATAAAAAAATTAGATGAAAGTATTGCATCTATGTATATATTGAGAATTCTAATGCACTACCTAGCAAATATATATTTCAATACATACATAATGTTTAAACAATTAAAATTTCAACAATTTTTTTTTTTTTGCCTACTAAATAATGAGATATATTTTTGTCATTATTTGTTTTGTACTTTAATTTTTTTATAGCTTTAAACTAACTTTTATGCATCAAAAAATGTGTAAAATATTATGATTTTTATAAATTATTGTGATTCAAATTATTGAAAGTAGAATACAATTTTTAATAGCTGTGTGTTTTTTAATTCCACAGTTCTAAATAATAAAAACTAAGCTAAAGAATAAATAATAAGATTAAGAGTTAATTAAGTAAAAATATATGGTAAACATTTATAACTAATTTTCTTAAAATTTTGAGTTTTTATAATTTTTTCCCTATTGTATTATTTGAAATATGTCTTTTTTTTTATCTTGCTGTTAATTGAGCCATATTATTTATTTAAATTCTCCATAGCTTCTTAAGTAAAGTATTTATGTTTTGTCAGTTGAGGCATTATTGAAATGCAGCTATAAATTATGTTCCTGTTTTTAATTTATTTTAATTATGAGTTGAAATGTGTAACTTCTGTAGTTTTAGATTAATATTTCAAATGCAGTTTTATAAAAATAAGATTTAGAATGAAAATATAAAGTTGGATAATTATCAATAATTTTAGAGAGAGATGTTTCAAAATTGAGAAAAATATAAGAAATTTCATTCAATTTAATAGAACTAAAAACTGGTATGAGAAAGTAAAGGAATAAAAAATTTGATTTAAAACCTTATATTAGACATCATAGTTGCTGCAAAATTTAAAAGGTAAAATTAATGAAGTTAAGCTATAATGATCATTATATTTTAAAGAGTCTGGTATCAATATTGTCAATTGAAATATTTGGTTAACATATAGATATTAACACACTGCTCTATTTTCAGGTTGGCATTACAAAATAAAATATCCCAATTCAGAATTTTCTACGGGTCGAAATATTCGTATGTCACCCATCTATCCTCGTCTAAAAGCAGCTGGTGCAGTTTTCAGTCAGTCAATGGGTTATGAGAGACCTTGTTATTTCCGAACTGATGTGGAAGGTATATTTAATATTTTTATTGTTTTTTAAAAGATTTTTTAATGTTTCAATTTTATTAACATGAAATAAGCATTGATATAATTTCAAAAAGTAACATTTTGGCCATTAGTTGATTTTATTTCACTTTCGTCCAGTTTTTATCATTCATGACAAAATTTGTCACATACTTCAGATGTGTTCTAAATTAAATGATTTGTTTAGATTACAGCTTATAATATCCTCATGTTTTGACTTCCTTTCCCATTTATTTATTGCAGCTTCTGAACTTACAGAGAATGGTGTTGAACTAGATCATTCTTCATTTTATAAACCACCATGGTTCGACTACTTAGAATCAGAATACATGGCATGTCGGAGAAAAGTTGCTCTGTTGGATTATTCTTCCTTTACAAAATTGGAAGTTTGGGTAAAGAAAATTTTGGTTATTTTTTCACTTTCAAGAATATGGAAAGTGCAATGGAGCAGTTGATTATCAATTTAAATAAAATTTATTTTACTGTAGTAAAATATTTTAATGGGCTAAATTCATGTGACATCATATACACGTGATAAGTGCAATCCTGTTCCTTCAGCCAATCAGTTCATGCGTGTTGCTGTTGCAAACTTTTCTTTTTGAAGAGGCTTTCTTTTAAAAAGTACATAATTTTCAACTATAACAACACACGCACATTGGTAAACAAATGCATTTAATTTTAAAATACATGTGCAGTATAAAAAAATTGTAGTTAAAAAAATATTTTTTTTTGAAGAATCTTAATGTTTAAAATTTTTACCTAATTATCAAATTTGAAATTTTATCTAAATTTAAAAATAAAACAACATGCAAAAGCCAATATCAGTTTTAAATTTAATGGAGAGCACTTGATTGCGTCTATCATGTGACTGTCATGACTTGAGTCTATTATGAAAATCAATTTTGAAAGTTAACTGTATGTTAAGGTTCCATTAATTATTTTTAGTTTGTTATTTATTTTTTAAAACTATTTCAAATTTTCTAGGGTATTTTTATCCAAATTCTTCAAAAGGTTTATTTGTTTCTAATATTTTTTTTTTTTTAGAATTGATAGTTTTACGATATGTGCATTTGCTTCAATTATTTCATGATTATTTTTGTAGCTTATATTGTTATAGTTCAATGAAACATTTGAATTTTCCTTAATGCTAAGCTTTTTTTCTCATCATGATTTATTAATGTGGCTAAAATAATTGCAATACTATTTAAGAAATCTTAAACTTGAAAAAATTAATTCAGAATTTATACAGAGTTAAATATTACAGGGGGATTTAAAGAATACACATTATAATATTTTTACTTTTTTTTTACACAAAAAAAAATATTTTTGCTATATGTTTTTTTATTTTATAAATTCAAGTGTTGTTTTTTAAAATTTGTGTAACATTTTTATTTATTGTAGTCACCTGGAAGAGAAGCATTGGATTTATTACAATACCTGTGCTCAAATAATATTGATATCCCTAAAAATCAAATGGTTCATACTGGAATGCAGAACAAGTATGGGGGTTATGAAAATGATTGCAGTGTGGCTAGAATGGATTATAACAGGTATATAGAGTTTTTAATCTGAATTTGTATTGCTGTTATTTCTGTTGAATATTTTTCAATGTGTAAAATCTCGATATTCATTGTTACAGATAAACTTTTCAAAATATTTAAAATTTTGGTTGGGCAAACATATTTAATTTATTATTTTATATAAATTATTGTGTTGAAGAATATACCTTATATGATACAAAATTTTTTGAGCATTTGAAATCTGTAGACCATGTGACATCTTAAAACTTATTTTTTTAAGAATAATTATGCTGTAAATTCTATAAATTCCTTTTGATAAACCGAAGCAATTAATTTTAACTCTTGAACTCATTTAGTTTAATGATTCACAATGAACTTTACTATTTTATATGCACATAGATAGCTTTTTATCAGGATTTTTTAAGAGAATTCTATTGGTATTTCATTACTTCTGATTGTACCTTCAGTGGTTACTGTTATTTTTCAATGACATTTTACAAAACTCTTGTTTTTACTTAAAATGGACTTATTTCATATATTAATTTTTCAACCAGACTTGAATCAATAATAACATCAAACATAAAATTGACTTTAGGCAATACTTTTTAAACACCCTTTTATAACTTCTTTTGTATGTAACAGAATCTTTGAACTCAATTTTTACCCACTTTAAAAGTTCAGATTAATTTTAAATTTTGCTCACTTGTCCAGGGCCTATGACAATACAATAATTTAATAATTTTGTTCCATTGTCCTGATCAGGATCAGCAGTATTAATGATTTCCCATTTTCAGATCTCATCCCACATCTAGCGACTAATTTCAAATTCCATTTCCAGATTTGGCAACTAAAAGATTAAGTCACAAATTAATTCGTTTATCTATAATAGAGTGTGTTTTAGTTTTTTTAAACTATAATTTATTGTAATCACCTCAAATTCACAAGTGTACATGAAATGCTCGTTCTGCGTCATTAACTATTGAAAAAAATTTGCCAATGAACTTGATAGCATAGCTTGGATACTCTAATGAATTAGCTAATGGATCTGAATGTGATAAAAATCCTCCTAAAACTAGGTTAAGTTACAAAAATTGGTATTCTTAAATGTAATGGATCTCAATATCTTCATTTAGCATGTAAACTCATGTATAATATATTTGATTAAATTATAAAGTGTCAAACTTGCCTCACTGCAGGAACCAACAATGTCACTTAATAATACACTGTGATGTTATACATTTAATCAGATTTCTTCTTTGATGATACAGCAACTCCACTGATTAAATAATGTATCCTTTTTTGGAGAGCCCCCATCTTTTGTTACAACTAATGCATCTCTCAATAGTTATGGAATATTTTCTAACCAATGCATTTTCTACATCAGGAGTCTCCAACTTGTTGATTAGTTTTTAATTGACATTAGTATGTTATTTTTTTAAATGACACTGAAAAGGTTGTGTGATAAAAAGGCATTTTTTGGCAATGCTTTTACAACCAGTTGCTTGTGATATGTTTAAATATGGAAAATGGGATCTACTACAGAAAAAAACAAAAAAATGACCTCCTCTGCTCTATATCACAGTTGTGGACTTCTACAATGTTTGTATATTAGTTGCTCTAACTTCAATCAAGTGGTTACAGTAGCCTACCGGCCATGATCAGTAACCTACCCCAGTTGCTGAGTTGGAGGTTGTAACACTAATGCCACTGATGACCCGCCATGTAGAGGAAATGTTGTTCATTACATTTGCCAAGGCTCAAAGTCTTGCTGTAGGCATCATATGAAAGTTAAAACTGGGTGCCAGCTTTGATGATGTCCATGTCACTTTACCACAGTTCAAAATTATGAGGTCCATCACCAATAGCCCCTGTTTTGCTTTAAAGAGCAGCATTTATAAGCATTCACTTAGTCACCCTACATCAATCAAGTGGCCCTGATGTCCAAGTGGTCTTGTCATCAAGCTCTTAGTCTGTGTTGTTTCAGTTGAATTGAAGGTTTGAATTCTTGGTTAATTAAAATTGCACTTTTTAACAGGGCTGATGTACATTAATTCTGCCAAAGCTCAAAATTCTCATGTTTATGAGATATGGAAATTAGGAGAGTTGAGTGGTTGTCAATGTCAACAGACTGATTTTTAATTAGGGGGTTCATTGCCATTATTTTAAATCCCATATTAAACCAATCAGTCATCATCATTTACTCTGTAGAAAAGGTATCTCAATTACAAAAATAAACTCTTTAACACAAGTGATTGAATTTTTCTATTGGAAAGGAAGGGAGGAATGTGTCAGAAATGATGGCTCTTGCTACGAATTAAGCAAAAATCAAAAGGTTTATACTAACTAATCCAACAAAGGATCATTTCCTGGCTCAATACATCTAAGAATGTTACTTACAATTTATTATATACCCATTTCAAATTTATCTTAATTTAAATCTTTTTAAGAGTTTTTTTTAGTCTTATATAAAAGGCATTATGTATCTTTAAAGAGTAACAAAACAAGTAAGATAATTTAAAGAACGAAAATGAGGGATTTGTAATCTTTAATAAAAATACTACCATATAGTACTAAAAATTATTTGTTATAGGTTCATGATTATCTCTCCAACTATTCAACAAACTCGTTGCTTGGATTGGTTGAAGAAGAATCTGCCACCAGACAGCCCAGTACTGATCACAGATATCACCTCTTTATATACAGCTATATGTTTAATGGGTCCTTTGGCTCAAAGTGTTCTGTCAGATCTCACTGACAGTTCTGTCTCTTACAAAGAGTTCCCATTCTTCACTTGCAAAGTTAGTGTTTATGTCTACTTTTTATTTTGTTCATTTGTTTATTATTACTAGTGTTTAATCAAAGATTATTATAATTGTTTTATGTAATTTTTTGTTTGATAAGACATTTTATGTTTGTTGTTTGTTGATAAGACATTGTTTGATTTTTAATTCTTTCTAAGCTTGTAAGTATTTATGTATTAATAATAGCTATCCCGATGAAACAGTAATAATTTGAATTTCATGCATAGGAAATAAGATACACTACATTAAGTGTATTCTTTATTTTAAGAGCATTATTTATAAAATATATACTAGTTTCAGAATTATGATTTTGAGGAATAGTTGCTAAAACTCTATATTTATTATTAAACAATTTTTTTCATAATCAATAAATAATTTTTTTTTGTAAATTTATGAAAAGGAACAAGTAAAAATTGTGTCAAAGAGTGTATTCAGAATAATATAATCAAAACTCTTATTACAATTAGCGACACAAGAAAAATAAATTCTTAAAATTTTGATTCTAATATGATTTATTTATAGTTTAAAATATAAAGATACTTTGCCAATAGGTATAAAAAATAATTAAAGAAGTTACTGTTAAATTTTATAATTTCAAAATTAGCACTATCTATTTTCAAACAAAAATATTGTAAAATCAGTCATTAAAATTGTACAGTTGATACACATATTTACAAGTGGCTTGCATATGTGTTAAAGAGAACATAAAATTTCCTTCTTTTTGAATTCTTTAACTTTATTCCTGTATTTCCTGAATATTTGTTTATCCTAAGAATATTTATATCCATTTAGAAATATTACATCTTAGATTTTATCATTGGTTGCAATATTTTCATTAGAACTGATTGTTTCATTTTTATGGTAGGAACTGAACATAGGAGTTGCTAACAACATTAAAACATTTCATCAAACCCATACTGGGGAGTTAGGTTATGTCTTGTATATTCCAAACGAAGTAAGTTAAGTATTATTAATAGTCTTTTCTTTAAAGTTTTCTAGATATATTCTAGGTGTATTTTAAAATATTATTAGTCTTACTGAAAATAAAACTATTTATTTTCTTTTTAAAAATACAAATTAATTGTTATTTTTTTTTCATTTTTATATTATTTTAGTTTATTAATAAAAACTGGTATTTTACTTACATTGCAAATTGTAATGTTGCTTTTTTTTTTTTTGAGAATTACTAATAATTAGTTTTGTTTGATTGAAGTTGTTTAAAAAATTATGCATATAATTGGGAAAAAAAGTTTCACTAATATTCCTCCTAAATGTTTAAATATTTGAATAGATATTATCCTTCTATACTAGCTGGGTGGCGTATTTGGTTTGTCACTGACCTTGTATGCCCAAGTTCGCAGTTCAACCCCAACCCAAGTTGGTGGATTTTCATGATGCAGAAAATTGAAAGTGTCCATGTTGTGTGATTATGTGGCATGTTAATTATCTCTAGAGTGTGTTTGGTTTGGGTGCTCTTGACAAAATTGAAGTTCTGTAGTACCATTTCGCATGTTTACTCCCTCTGAGGAATTTTAATACCGGTTTACTCTCTCTGAGGAGTAAATCGCATATTAAACCTACATTGCGGCAATTGGTATTCCACCTATATGATGCTGCCCTAAAAAGTGATACCAGCTTCCTGGGAATGTACTAGGTTTGCTATAGTAAATACCAATCCACAGCCCATTTGAAAAAAAAAAGATTATACTTCTATTCATTGAGAAAATTAGCAATTTTTACAAAAATTTTGTGTTTTGCATCACATATTGTCATAATAGCTTCGAATATTTTTGAATAATATAATATTTTGAATAATTAAAATATTCTAAGCTGTTATTATATGAAATTAAGGATATATAAAAAAAATGTTACAGTGTTTAAATTACTCCTAACCAAGTTTCTCATTAAAACGTTGTTGAAATATTGGTTGTGTGGATAATAATTTCTCTTTCTCAGTATTTTCACTTAAAAATTTCATTTTTTCTTTTGTTACTTAAAATATTCTTTGTTTTTTTTCTTTATGAAAATTAATTGTTGAGGTAATTCTCATTTTTAATACCCTTATTTCGTAATATGTGAGACATTGATCCTTTTTGAATATGTTATACATGTGATTAAAAACAAATATTTTTTAATAGTCTTTTTTTATGATTTGTGGGTTAAAGTGTAGTAGGGGGCGATGTCAATGTTTTTTAGCAATCAAAATCGATCGCGAATCTACTTCACTTAGCGATAGGTGACCGGAAGCTAGAATTAATTCGTTTTCTCACCATAATATGTATATAAAAATCGCCAAATTGAAAGGCCCCCACCCCTATACTACACTTTAACCGATTTGTGGTTTTGAAATTTTTATTTGAGCAACCTTTACCGAATTTTTACCAGAAAATTATTCTATGTATCATAATTAATATTGTGAATCATGAATGCTTGTATAATTTTATTTTAATTGTTTCATTTTTCAGTATGCTCTTCATGTTTATGATGAATTGATGGAAAAAGGGCAGAAATATGGTATTCAACATGCTGGATATTATGCACCAAAAGCTCTAAGGCTTGAAAAATTCTTTGCTTTTTGGGGTCAAGATCTTGATACTACAACTACACCTTTTGAATGTGGCCGAGTGTACCGAGTCAATTTTGAGGTTCGTTTTTTATCTAAAATGAAATGGTTTAATTTATAGAGCTTTTGTTGTTGTTTCATAATGCCATCTGTTCTACAGTGTCAGAATGAGGCCCATGAAATTCATCTTGGCAAAGTGTTAGATTGTACGCATGCTGTTAGCCATAGGTTTGAGCACCATGCAGGTGACGGTATGACTGGGCTTGTTTCCTCCGCAATTTTGAGAAAAAACACCCGGGGGGGGGCAGGGAACTCTCACCTCTCTTCCCCTTCCACCAACCTCATGAGAGAATTTGTGGCTTGACAGCTATTTTGAGCACCACCAAAGGTGCTATACATTTACAAACAGCCATGCCTTCTCCTTGATTTGAACCCAGGCCCTGCAGCACAGCAGTCAGCATTACTAACCACTATACCTGATGGGCAGTTAGTATCTATAAAAGATTTTGTAGAGGCTCTTTTTAGTAAAATGATGAATACATGGTTTAATTAAATGTTTTAAAACTATTATAAAAAGTAAATTTTGAATGAAAATCAAAGGGATTTCTGAAAATTAACATTTATATAAGCTTCTTTACTTATAAAGATTTAATTTGATAACTTATATTTTACACTATTTACAAAGGAATAAGTTTTTATGTGGTTAGAGAGTTTCTTTAAACATAATTAAGACCAACCTAAAAATAAAATTTTACTGTTCTCATAAGAATTCTTTGTTTCATTTGCATTTATATGAAATCTAGAAATTTTGCAAGCTGCAAAAAAAATAAAGTTATATATATAATAGCTCAAATACATTTAAATTCATGGAATATTTTAGTATTTAAATCAAACATTTAAACATTATTATTCAGAAAGTTTTGTTTATGTGTGTTACACTTTTGATTATTTGTACAATTTATCAGAAAGTATACAAATTACTGGATGATAAATTATCACACAAAGTCATACATTTACCATTTTGTTTCCTGGTACATTGTTAAAGGGCCAGCTATGCAAGTACTATCAAGGCATTTCAAATTCTTTCTGTAGCCCTAATAGTTATTAAATGTGAATTTTTTTTTACTTGCTATACTTTTGATGTATTAAATATTCCTTTGTACAAGACACACCAAAAATTTAATGCAAATTTCTGGAAAACCATCAAGATTAAAAATAGTTAATAACAATATTAGGCAGTTTTAAGTAATGCACTTTTTTAAAATCCATATTACTGCCATTTGACTTCTTTTACAAATGTCATTATCAACTTGGAAATTTGTGCTGTACTGAAAAGCGAGCATAAATTATTAACACACTTTATTATGTAATATGCTCTTGATTTTCCCAGACTAATTTCTGAGGAAAAATATTTTTACAGTGAGAAATACAGTATATTAGGCTCTTATAAGCTTTCTAGAGTAATAAATCATTTAAAAGAAAATATACATGTTGCATATTATAATTTTGCTTCTAATTTGAGTTTCTGTAAAATTCAAAAGTGCTTTTTGAACTTTGTGTTGTAATTACAGCCTATTATCACTTAATAATTTTAGTTGAGTTTTCCTTTATGGCATATAAATTGTGGCATTCTTTCTTGCACAGCTAATTTTATTGCTCTTAATTAGTCAAGACACAAGGAGTGTTTTTCTTTTTTCCCATTGTTGAGGAAAGTGGATAAAGTGACAAAATATGTATTTAAGCTATTGTGTGGAAATGTATGGAGAAATGTTAGATCATTTTTCTTTTTTAAAAAATAACTAACAAAAAATAGTTTTGCTGATACTACAAACACATGCTTTGAATTTTTATAGTTTTATTTAATTTTCTTATGTTTAGTTTTGCCAGTTGTGAAAAAGAATTCATATATTATTTAAAAAATACTTATAATACTTTAAAATAAAAAAGATGTTTATAACAAAAGTTTTAACATTTTTTTATGTAAGATTTTATTTTATTTATTTTTAACAATTATTTACTCAAAAATTTAAATCACTTCATGTGAGTTAAATTGGCAGTGGAGAACTATAAAATAATGAAAATATGTGAAGAACTTATTTTAATAACAAATTCCAAAGAAATGTTTTTTGCTTAAAGGTGAGAAAACATTTGGGTGGAAGTTATCGGTTTATTCGAATTATTTAAAAATATTTTTTTTTATTCAACATCCTGTTCGTAATATAAATGTATATATATATCGATTTAAAAATTATGTTTTTTTATTTAACAGAAAGGGGATTTTATGGGCAGAGATGCTCTTCTTCAACAGAAACAAGAAGGCATCAAAAAACGTTATGTACAATTGGTCTTGGAAGATCATGACAAAGATGAAGATATTTGGCCTTGGGGTTCTGAACCTATCTACATTAATGGAAAGTGTGCTGGATTGACCACAACATGTGGATATGGATTCACTTTAAAGAAACAGGTAAAAGGAAATTTTGTATTATGATACTCATTTTGCTGTTTTATTGCAATCTTTTGTTGAGTAGTCATTTATATTAAGTATTCAAATTTTTTTTCTAATGACAAATCGTCTACAGATATTAAAAGGAGATTATTGTTTATTGACATAACATTCTTTTTATAAGAAAAAAAGATGAATAAAGGATTTATCAAAATTAGTTTTTAATAATTTAGTCTCTTCTGGATGGACAAGTCCTAAATGTGTTCCCTAGAAACATCTATCACAGCCACATGTCTTATATGACTTTTTATATGGAGCATTTTATTAGTATTTTTTCTAGATGTTGTCTTTTGTCTGTGGTAATAGAATATTTTGACACTGAAGAATGTTAACATTTACTTCATTGTATTTTTTGTTTTGTTTTGGAATGGAAGTGGAAATCACAAACGAAATGAGTAATGCAAGTAAAAAAAGCTCGCTCTTTATGTGTGTCAATTGATATAAAGCATTCTAATGATTCCAAATACTTGGATATAATCATGATTCCAAATACTTTTGTTATTTTTGCTACTCTGTAGGCTTTTACTCATACTTTCTTTCCTATATTAGAAAACCTTGACTGTAGATTATTATAGCAAGAGACCGTTATTTAGCATGGATGAATATATTTACATGTTATAATCTAAAATTTATTTGATAAATTAAAATAATAACAAAAATTACTCTTGGACTTAACTTTTTTCTGTGGTTCCTTGCCCCCCCTAAAATTAGGCCTAGCTATGCAAAACTTCCTTCTGTAGGACAATTCTTTTTGCTTCCGCTCCATCCCAAAAGAATGTCATAAACAAAATTATCCTGCTGTGATAGGGCTTATGATTCAGGTATAATAGATAAAGACTTTGAGATGCAGTTTGAAAACAATGTAAAAAGGGTTGAGATTCCATGCATATATTCAGACAATTTGATTAATATTAATTTTTTAGTAGAGCCAGATACTTAAAACAGATGATTTATTAAATTATTGTTAATTTATAATATAATCACATAGTTATTAGCATAAATCTTAAATTTTCCAAATTGGCATTTATCTTATTTTAAACCTGTAATCTTCTGTTAAATAAATGATTGTGCATTTCTGTTGATAGTTTTCCATTGTTAAGGTTACATTCTTTTTATTTTGTTGATAAAATGAAAATGTTCTAATGCTATAATTGATTGTGAGAAATTTATATGATGCTCCTGTTAGAATGAAAACTTCTTGTGATTTTTCTTTTTCGGTTCTGCTTTTATATTAAAATCAGTTGTAAGTTAAATGTTATGAGAATAATTATGTAAGCAAGTAGTATTTAATCATTTTGATTCATAAATAGCTTTATTTGAAACATACCATTACTTTATTCAACCAAAGTCACTTAAAAAAATGTTGTCTACCTGTTATTAAATGGACCTGTTTTCTAAAACTCAGGAATGGAAATTTTGATCTGTTTGGTAAAATATGTTGTTACTGCTGCAATATTTAACTTCCATTTGCTGAAATACTTCCAAGATATAAAACAAAAACAAACATGGATAATTTATCAAATAAATTATTTCAGTAACAGATCATTTTTATGAGTGTTTTATGGTTTAATGAGGGGATCATCTCCCCAACTCTGAAGTTCATTAGTAATTGTTATTTAGATTATCGTTAGTGACATGGTTACCATGCCTGAAATTTGAGCTCTAATTATAAAAAGAATTATAATTTTTTTTGTTTACTATTCTCATATGTAATTTAATAAAAAACTGGGAGAAATTAAATATCTGAAAGTGTAGAAACATGGCAATGCTTAATTCTGTATTATTTTTAAAAAGTAACATTAATTACAGGTTTGTGTGGGTTTCATTCAAAATTTGGATGAGAATGGAGAACCTCAGGTGATCACAAATGATTTCATTCTAAAAAGTGAGTTTGAAGTAGATGTTTGCGGTACACGATTTCCAGCAAAGGTCAACATCCATTCTCCGAATTTATCATCTGGATTTGAATATGTGATCGATTCTAATGGCTATATAGCTACACAGTTCAGCACATGAGAAACTGTGATGTGTTTATTGTATGGATATGCTTTGTACAATTTGTAGAGTTCATAAAAGATTTTTAAAAAATACTTGTATATTATAAAATATTTATGTGAATAATAAATTAAATGCAGATCGATTAAAGAGTTTCAGTAATTATTCCACATAATTAGTTTTTATATTATACTTTGACATTTAAATTTTATTTATATAATTGTTTGGATAATTCAAGATTGAAGTTTTGAGGACATTATCATTAAATCCTTTCAATTATACTTGACAAAAGTATAGAAGAATTACTGAGTATTTAAAGTTTTGTAGAATTTTTATCCCACATCAAATTTTTTTAACTCATGAAATCAATTTTAAAAGTATCTACAACTATTACATTAAAACAATTCACGAGTCAATATTGGAGGCTATTAGTTAGTATATTGCATCACTTAATTCTTAACCTGTTATTATTCATCCTGTTATTGTTATTATTTCTTTTTGTAACATTGTTGAATAAATGCATTTTTCTCCTCAAACAGCTTGCCTTTTTTGATAGGTTCAAGATTTATAAACCGGGGGATTTCCTTTTATGCATAGTTTTGTCTTTGATAAACTCGGATGGCTGTAGTGGCCAAGAAATCATGGTTGCAAACTCGTGGCCAGCATTGTCTAGTTCTGGTACCACTGAAAACCCACAATGTAGAGGGGCATGCACAATAAATCTGTCAAGGTTCAAGTCCTCATGTTGGTGTGATGTGAAAGTTTGGGAAATAGGGGGCCAGCTCGGGTATTGTTTTTGTTTTTCAACTGCAGTCTGTTGCCACTGGCCTTCACATTGTTTTGTAGTGCAACATTAGTAAAAAATTCAATTTTACATACTTAAATTATAATTAGAACCGTTATTTACTTCATGATTTCTAAAAATAAAATTATCTTAAAATTCTTTAACAGACTGTTATATGAATATCTTCGAAATTGAAAGAATTAGAGTGGTTAATCTATAAATATCAAGGCCATAACAATTAAGCAATTTTAATCAACAAAGATGATTTAGCTTTTGTGGAATTGTAGTTCAATTAATTTCATGGACAAAATTGAGTTGGATGTACTAGCTCTCTTCGAGACTACAAAAAGGTTTCGTGGTTTAAACTATTCTTTTTAATGTGTGTATGTAGAAAAATTCTATAAAAAATGCAACAAACAATGAAATACACATAGTGTATAGTTATTTATTTATATTCTATCTACATTGTACAATAAATAACACAATAACAATTATTAATACTTAAGACTTGAGTATGCCTCCATCTGTATCACAAGAATAGCTTTTGTATTTATTTATTTACATAAAAATCATATACAAGCAGTAAATATATCATTGTCTCTAATAATACAGGGACACTTAAGTCGCAAGGAATCCGACATTTGTTCTAAAAACTTAATTATAGTTAAAATTTGTATTAAAAAAAATATTACATTTTATTCTCAGATTTTGAAGCATAACGTGCATCGATAACAAATGCATTAAGGATTGAGATTTCATACCTTTAAATATTTGTATTCATAATTTTTTTTTTAATTCATGAAGCCCCTCTGGTGGCTATTAGAAACCATGTTGTGTTAGGAAGTAGATTAAATTAAAATATGTTTATCATTCAAACAAATTGATTACAGAAAATATTTTCATAAAACGTATGATTCAAACAAGAAATTTTTTTTTGAAAAGGAAATAATAATTCTTAATAACAAAAAAATACTTAAATGGCCGAAATCCTTAAATCCAATGTTTGTTTAGTCATTGAATTTACTTTTCCCCATCAGGAAAACTTTGTGTTTGTGATGGTAAACTCTTTGCTGGGGAAGTTTTCTCATCAAAGTTCACAATAGATGTTTTCTGTGGCCCATTCAACAACAAAGGATGGGTATCACTAGCAGTCCAAGAAGACTTTTCAACAGTCACATTTTGAGAAAGATCATTTGATCTATCGGTCTCTTTCGAGCAGGCATTAACAAATTAGTCCAGTTTACTGGCACGATGGATTTGTCATCATCCTTCGATGAGGCCTGATTATTGGCTGATGTACTATCATCACTCTTAAAACTGAAAGATTGCTGCAGTCCATCTAGTAAGACTGAAGCTAAATATTTGGCTTGGCTCAAAGGTGGCGCATCACCTTGTATCTGACTCTCAGACGCTGATTTCTTGGACGAAACCACATCTTCTTCGGCAGGAATGTTGGGTATGCAACTCAAGGAAGAGCTGACGTCGGATGGACCTGAAGAGGATCTTCTATGTCCAAGTGCAAAAGTGAACTTTTGTCCATTCTCTGTACTGTCACTTTCATATTCTGGAGGAGGTGAATCCATATCTGTTGGCGAGGATGGCCCAACACTCCTGGATTTCATGTGGACCTCATCCTTCACTGACTTCTTCGATTTGGGTGGATGAATAGTGATCGTCATGGAGGCTGGATGTGGAATTATTGCACTGGGAGAAGCTCTACTGATCCCTTTCTGCATCATGTCTTTGAAACTTCTTTTCTTCGAAACAGCTGCTCTGTCTGATTTGAGGAAATGGGAACTGCTACTACCACTGCCTGCCTTGCTTTCGCTACTGCAACGAGCAATAGCAATCTGCTTTTTCTTGCTGATCAACTTACACGAACAAGCCCCTTCACATTCGCAAGATTCTATGTTATCATTTTCCACTGTGACGTGACTCGATGAGCCAGGTAGACTAGAATTTGACTGTTTGGATGTTGTTCCACGTACATCAGTGCTACTCTTCTCCATCTCAGGCCCACCCTCGGTTTGAACACTTGTTGATTCGCTGCTAGGCTCTTGCTCCAAAACACTGGACAAAATCGGTGCGTTTGAGTTAGATCCCGCTGTATCACAGGTAGTGGTGCTTCTGGAAGAAGCTATGATTGGGATCACCATGTTCTCCTCCGGCAAGGAAACTTTTAGTATGAGAGGATGTAGGTTGTCCTGAGGTGCTATTCTAGGTTGGTGAGATGCTCGTGGTCTTCTGGTGTGTACCCTCGCACCGCCAGGACTGTCGTTTCTGTAGCCTCTGTTATCTACTCCGCCCACACGTGAACGGCTAGTTCTTTGCTGTCCTCTGTTGATGGTGCTGTATGGAGGTGGTGGTGGAAGATAAAGTTTGATGACATCTTCATAAGAAGGTGGTGGATCATAGAGGGGTAGATCCGAGCCCCCTTGATGGTTTGGCGAGTTTTCCAGGTCTGTAAAATAGGAAATATTTTTATTTTGTTTAAATATTTGTTTGGAATTCTTTTTTTTTTAATCTTAGTGTTAATGTTATTGTAAAAGGTGATACGTTTGTACCGTCGACCAATTTCGTTAGATTGAAAGACGTCGCCAAATGCCGCGATATGCAGCCAATAGTGGAAAACCGTCCCCATGTATGATCGAAAATACTAATGATGACAGCATTTAGCGACGTTTTTTAATTTGGCGAAAATGGTCGACGGTGTATAACGTAAGTACCAAAATATTTAATATCGAGAAGATGTGAGAATATAGAGAAAGGAAGATCGAGAGAATTTACTGCGTTACTCTTTATGATTATAATAAAAATTATATACCAATTATACATCGTGGTAACTATTTTATGTTGATAAAAATAAAACGTCTATGATATTTAGTTTTTTTTAAAAAAAATGAAGAGAACTTATTTGTTGAAAGGAGTATTGAAATCAAAAATATAATACATTAAACTGGTACAAACGAAAAATTACTAGTTGAAATTTTTTTGAAAGATTGTTATGTTCAAAATTATGGCAGGAAAAATTATTTTTAAATTAAAACTAAGCCACAAGCATGCAGACTTACCTAGATCTCCACTGACTGTATGCAGTATCTCTCTGCTGATGCTATCTTCATGCCTTTGTCGATGCAATTTCACTAGGATCATGATGGTAGTGAGTACAAACATGCCCAATCCTGCCAAGCTGGTCACCAAGATAAGTGTATTGGTACCCGCACCCGATCCAGAATCCGGTTTGGGGAAGTAATAGTTTGGCGTCAGAGTTCTCCACCAGTTGGCGTCCTCTGGAATGGCTGTACCGGGATTCACCCCTAAACGGCACACAAAAAATATGGATTCAAATTATAAGATGGAAGGAATTTGTTTTGTTCATATTTATTTTCTGATTGCTTGTCAAAATCAGTATATGACCTTAGACCAGCGGTTCTAAAACTTTCGATCGCCGCGGCTCCTCTTTATGTTATTGGTCTAACGTCGCGAACCCCCAAGATTTAAGACCTTATCACACTCGGATATTTGGAACAACCGTTTCGAAAATTTTTTCAAGAAGCTGTAAGGGTGAAGGGTTGCGTAAGCAAAATGATACTCTCTGACGTCAGCCGCGCCCTATCTTCACATTGAAAAATTACCGATTTTTTTGCTTCGGAAAACGAACATCTAGTATTATTTTTTTTATCCTGCTCGTGCTTTTGTAAACGGTCGTAAACAGAATTGGAGCACCATTCTGTTTAAAATCGACGAAGCCGAGGCTTCAACCTTAACGCCATCTTGTTTATGACGTAGGGATCCGAAGAACCCCATTGGCTGGTATTTCAAGCAATTTTTATTTGGAGCAATTCTTTCAGCTCATTGTGAAAAAATTGTTCGGAGCCGTTGCTATGGCAACTAAATAGAAATTGCTCAGAAGGTTGCTTTCAAGGAAAATTGCTCCAAATACATGTGAAAAGGTCTTTAGAAAATCCATCCTTCTGACTGCCAACGCATGACTGAGTTATTTAAAGATTCCTCAATAATCCTAAGACTCCCCCTGCTACTTATAAAGATTTTTCAACACTTCTTTTTTTTTCTTTAAGAAAGGTAAATATCTAATTATTTATAAAATATTTCAAAATATTAATTTTGAATAAATAATGTAATTAATGCTGTATTAATTAGTGATCTAGTATAGGCACATCTTTCAATTTTTCCACAAAGTCTGTAAAAATGGGAAATATTAGCATTAAATGTGAGACCTTCGCGGATTCCCTAGAAAGGGGCTAGGGACCTCCAGGGGTCAGCGGACCATAGTTTAAGAGCCACTACTATAGACCAAAAAAGGTAGCAAAAATTTGCGACATTATTTTCATCAGGTTTTCCTTTTTGTTTTGTTCTATGCCTTAAAAATTTTACCAAAAAAAAAAAAAATCAAGAATATCTATATTTGTCCCTTTTAAGAGCTCTAATATTTAAATATTGTAACTTATTCATACTTTACTCATTTGATATTTAATCGAAACTCGTGTTTAAAATTGTTTAATATGCTGCATATTTTAGTAAGAAAGTCACAAATGCATAAAAGTGTATTGCTATTATAATCTTTAAAAAATTTATATTTTCCCCTATTTTATTTATAATGTTGATTTATATCTTAAGGTCAATGCTTCTTTAAAAAAGACATAAAAATAAGTATGCGTATATGTTTCATCAAGATTCGAATGGAGCAAATAAATATACCCGTTAAAATTAAAATATCACTTACCATAGCAAGATGCTTCATCCGAGCCATCACCGCAATGATTAAAACCGTCACATCTCAAAGAACTTTTCACACAACGTCCATTCTCGCATTCAAAATCTGAAGCTCCATAGCAACCTGAAAGCAACAAATATCAAAATTAGGTTTTTAATTCTTTCACATGCAATTAATGAGGGGGAAAAATACTTGTTAAAGTAATTAATTCATTGAAGTAGATTATATAAAATTTTATTTTAAAAATGATCAACAATCGCTATTCTAAAATTTCTCTAGGTATCCCCCCCCCCCTAAAAATACAATATTTTCATTCTTTTTATGAACTTGGTTTTGAAATATTAGTTACAGTATATCAATGTTATAATAGATCGATGCAATTTCTGGTTATAGAAAGTTTGGATTTCAAAACGGTTTCATATAGATAAAAACTCAAAATCTGCAGAATATGCATGAATTTGAAGTTGAATAATCTGAAGCTATAAAATGTTAAAATTCATTATTACATAATTCGGGAAAAATGGAAAAAATATAAAACAGTGTACTTAATTTTGAGAGTTCTCATGTAAAATTCCATAGAAATTGTAAATGAAAATAAAATTTGATATGAGAAAAAGCTTTTTTAAAATATCACATTATAAAAGTTCTATTTTTTTAAAAAAAATAAACAAATAAAATTTTATAAAACATTAGATTTTTGAAAATCAAACCATTTTTAAATATTGTCATCCATGACTTTATTTTTGTTACTCAGAAACAATAAATAAAATATAACTTTAATATAAAACTTTCATATATTATTCATTCAATTATCATAAGTAAAGCTCTTTTTTTTGTAACTAAATTAGTTCAGCCTTTTAACATCCTTCAAAAAGTTCCATTCATTATATTCGATAAATAAAATTTTCCCAATTTTTAAAAATAAAAAATTTGTGACGTTAACTTTCTAATTTAATTCAATAATTCTTGTTTAATGACAAGCATCAAATCTACTTTGGAAGCTGACAAAAATAAATAAAAATAACAGCGCCATTTTAAAAGAAACTAATTATTCTTAGTATTTACGGAATACCATCGAAAAGAACATGTACACGCCGTTTTCCATTTACTCCTGTGTCTATTGTTTAATTTTTAAATTCCCTTATTTGAGAGACAGCAAAAAAAAAAAAAAAAAAAAAAAAAAAAAAACGCAGAATTGTGTGTGTGAGTCACTGAGTCTGAAGTATTGTATTTTTTCAATTAACTCCCAATAAATCATTTCTCGTCTCTTCTCATTCAACCTCTCCAAGTTAATAGCACGTAACCACAGGAAGTGCCATCGGTGCTCTTTTTTATACCTACCTTCGTATCTGAATGTGGTGTAAATGATGGCCAGGTGGGATTTGTTGGTGAAGTATCCGATGAGGCGGATGTAGAAACCACTTGTTGCAGGAACCACGAATTCCTGCCCCCGAGGCATTTTGTGGTGTTGGAAAGTGGTCACAGACTCCAAGAGGGGCGCATCGGAATGCTGACCTTGACGAATCGTCAGGGTGGATTTCGGACCTGCATTCGAAATGGATATTAGTTTTACAAAGACAAAAATAGAACAGAATATTTTTCAGTAATATATGATTATGTTAATAAATAATCTAAATTGGCATTTCAAGTTTTTCGTTTTTTTTTTTACAGAATATGTAGGGTGTCCGAAAAGTTTAGGTACACTTTCAAAGATTTTTCCCCTGCGGTTTTTTATGTTCTACAAAGAAAAGATTAAAGTTTCTGTTTTATGAAATGCAAATTAGATGGTGCTACGTCCGTTGCCCCGTTCAGCAGAGTCGAGAGCTAGTTTTGAATAGAAATCACCTCACACATAGTCAGCTAGCACTCCCTGCTGTGCCTCTCCCTCAAGCTCTCGAAAAACACGTTCTCCACACTAGTTGACTCAACTAAAAGGATGTTGTGGAAGCTACACTCTTCACACGCGGGAACTTGTGTATTGGTTATGGAAATACTTTTATTGTTTCTTCAGGCTCAATCATTGTTACGATAAGTCCGACACGCTTCCATTTCAGTCAACTTTGCGTCCTCGTGTGAAAGGAATTATCTTGTTTCTTCACACTAGATGGAGTGGTGAAATAAAACGAGTTGACTGGAACAAAGTTGCCTCGTGTGAAACCGATCTAAATCATAACGTGTTTCTTTTCATCTTGAAGCAAGGAGTTATTCAAGCAACAATGTTAAGGTACTAGTAACTAATAGTCAATTAATCCGCCTTAGCTATATCTGTGAGACTTTTTTCTTTGAAAATTGAACAAATCTTTTATTTTCTAGAAATTTTTCATGTTCATTGTGTCAATATCTTATGTAATGTCTTATTAAACTATAATAATGTAATAGGAATGAACGTTTTTGTTGAGTAGCAGGTCCAAAATCTGACTTGAGACAATTCCTCCTTCAGATTTCCAAAAATCAAATAGTAAACAAGCGATGGGTTCAACAAATTTTCTACATGAATAGATAGCCGATGATGAAACAAAGAAATTTTCACTTACCCATTTCTTCGAATTGGGCCACCCTGATGGCCACCTGAGTCTCTGGAACATGAGAGTTCCTGGGCCTTATGAGCCAAATACAGTCAAAGGCCCTGAGCGTGTTACTAGGAACCATATTCATCATGGTTATGGCACCCCCTAAATCCTCCACGAAACCGCCACAGTCTGGGAAGAAACAAATTTTCATTCCATAAATATTTAATTTTTTTAAAATTAATACCAATTTAAAAATTATTTAAAATCAGATGTATAATACATTGGTAAAAAAAAAATTGGCCGTTATAGAGACTGCCGATAGAAGTGAAAATTTAGAACTTTTAGTATTAAAATTTGAAATTTTTCATAATGTTTGAATTAAAATTATCAACATCAATCTGGTTTTCACATCTATTGACACTCCGAGCAACAATCATATGCATGTTTATATGATTTTTTTATTATTCAAATATATTACGGGCTGTACAAGATCATGACAAAATATAAATACAATTCAATTGAAATAACAATTAATATACAATCATTTTATTTATGGATAGTATTTGTATTTACTTAAATTTCAATGTACTTGATTTTTAACATTATTTTAATTGTTTGTATCATTGTCATAATTAATTTCAACAATATACTTAGACTTTTTGTACTTTCAATTATTTCATTTTGTTCTAAAAAAGATACAATAGGCGTATGGTAACTAAATTAAGAAAGGAAAATGTTTGATTTAAATTTATCCAAGTATCGCGTAAAAACCGCATCGATCGTCGTTTTATATTTTGTAGTACTAAGTTTTCGATCATTGGACATATTTAAATTAAATGTTTCATTTAGAAAATCAATTAGTGGTAAATTTTAATCATCTGCAAAGTTAATATTGAAGTCTCCACTTAAAATCATCGGTACATTATCATATTTTTCACCAAATCTTTTTTCGAGTATTTCAGAACCTTCTTTTGTATAAATCATCAAATTTTCGAATGAAAATTGTTGTATCTGTCTCATAGATTTTACAGGCGAAATATAATCGGCAACCATTAATATGTATTGCCCATTCTCGGAATCGCAACGAGCAATGCACAGTATATACACATTGAACTTTTCATTAAATTTATTCAATTTAACTTATAAGATATACACAGCACTATACGTTAGCTGTATAGCTACAGATATATTGCTCCAAGCATGTCGGTAACGCAAACGCACGAGATTTCACACATCCAAAAAGTGTCTAAGGTGAACCGCGCGTGCGCCAGTCAGCATGTCGGTGACGCGAACCTATAAGATTTTCCCCTACCAAAAAGTGTCCAACGCCGCTAAAGAAGTTTTCACTTCAAAAATTTTATCTCCCTTCCTTGTTTAAAGCTCTTTTTACGAATGAAAAGAAAACTTTAAGCAAATGTTACAAACTTGAATACTAGTGTATTATACCCATATCCAATTTAGAGAAATAAAAAGACATCGCCAATGCAAAAAATATTGCCAAACGCTGCCATTTTTATTATTGATTTCGAGCATGCGTGGAAACGATTTTCCACTATAGAAGTAAAATATTTTTATAGTTTATTTTAGAAAACATGTTTCTCGCGCGAAAAATGAACAGTGTAAAAAATCACTGTAATCACGTTATATTCGTCAGATCGTGTTCACATATAAATGGGTTGCTGGTGAACGTTCGCTTATCATTGACTTTATATAGCTGTTTTTATTAAAAGTAATATAAAAAAAATTTTTAAGTCAATTCCTACTTTGAATGGATGAATAGAAAGTATTACATAGGGAGAGAGTGAACTAATAGTAGGAATTGAAAAAAGAGCATGATTTGCCTATATTGTTGTAACAATGCACATCCGGTTTGGCTGAAAACCGGTTTTTGACGCCAACTCTTGACATTGTTTTAACAGTTACAATGTTACAACCGGCCAATGCCAGCTGGGTGGCGTGGTTGGTTTGTCGCTGGCCTTCAGCACCCAAGGTTGTGGGTTCGGCCCTGGCCCTAGTCGGTGGATTTTCGTGATGCAGAAAATCGACAGCGACCATATCGTATGATTATATGGCATGTAAAAGATCCCTAGAGTGTCTGTTTGGCTTGGGCGCTCTCGGCAAAATTAAATCCTGGTACAAGTTCGCATCATCAGAGCTCAGGTGCCTCCCTTTGTGGAGGAAACTGGGCGTCAAAATTACCTGCAGCGATTGGTATCCGCCTATACGGCGCCGCACTAACGAATGATACTCTTAGGAATGTACTAGGTCTGCAATGGTAAAAATACCAATCCGCAGCCCATTGGATAAATAAATGTTACAACAATAGAGGCGAATCTAAGTTGGCGTCTAAAAAAATGTATTCGAACTTGATTGGATGAATAGAAAGTATTTTACTAACGATTGAAAAGTTGAACAAGTTAAATATATATATAAATAAATATATAGAGAGAGAGTGAGCGAAAATAGTAGGAATTGAAAAAACATTTGTTTCTTGATATTATGTTGGCTGGGCTTTTAAAACATTCGGAGTGAATTGCAGATTTGATACATTTGTTCTTTATTAAAAAAAATGAAGTTAAAATATGATATTGGAATTGAAAAATAGTATGATATTAATATTTTTCCCCTCGAATTTCTATATTACTTTCATATTGGGGGATTAACTTAAAAAGTGTGTACAAATTAATTTCAACATTCGAATAAATTTATAAGTTAAAAATAATTTTCATAAAAATTTGCGTGTATATTACAAGCACATAATGCCATTTGGTAAGATATATTTTTTTCTAATATTCAATATATATTTTCTATTAACATTATCAAATGGGTCGATTTGATTTCGAATAAAAAGTAATTCTGTGATAGTGTTAGTTGGAATAATTACGGTTTCAGTTAAACTAAACATTCTTAGAAATATTAATTATGTTATGCATATTACATAACATTAATACTGTATTCAGTTCTAACTTGAAATTAAATTGAAGATGTTAGTTTGAAAATAAAAATGTTTAACAAGCATTTTTTTTAAAAATTTTACTCAAGTATTTTTATATCAAACCCCCCAAAAATACTTATAAAATCTCCAAATAAGGAGGGAAAGAATTTCATGAAACTGTTAGTTATAAATGTTTTCTGTAGAATAATAGAATGAATGACGTTGATACAAATCAATTGAATGGCCATATATAGATAGCACCAAGTCATAAATTTCTCTCAAAATAGAATAAATAGTAAAGATATATTTTTTAGGATAATTTATCTCTCACATAAACTGCACAATTAGGAAATGATATAAAAAGAAATATTTTCTTTACATTAGAGGCGTTTTAATATTTTTATGTTCTGAACGAGCTATATATTTCGCTGGAAAAAGGAATAATGCCTGATGCTATTTTCGCTACATAAATGGAGGAATAAATCTTCATTTTGATGACATTTGATATTGATAATATATTATTTATGAAAGATAAAACATATAAATAATTTTAATCAGATGATTTACGATGACAACGAATTTTATTACTTTGTCTTGTAATTTATAAATTTTCCATTTCGTATCTTTTATAAATATGTGAAATAACTTTTATGTTATTAAATTTTAAAAAGCGCACGAAGCACAAAATTTTTTTTTTAAAAAAAATATATGAAATGTGAATGTGTGCTGAAAACATTTAAATTTGTAACGAATGTTAAAAAGGACAATAAACGCCCTCTCCTTGCCACGAGGACAGTAAAACAGTCAGCCTGCCACAGTCCGCGCAAACCCATCGTCTGTATAATATTAAACTTTTTTTTTGTGATTGTAAATGTGTTCAATTAGAATGTGCCACTAATTAAAACTATTTGAGCGAGCCGCCGTTGTGTAATTTTTGAGCGCAGGCTATAAATTTTAATAACTAAAGAATTTGAATTTTAGAATGGAATTTGTTCCCAAACTTTTCTGACTCATAGACCCCTTGCCATGTTTTTCGTCTTTGGGTAGACCCCTGATGACCTAATATTAAATTTTTGCACATTGATCAACTTAAATGTCTTTTTGACAGCTGATACAGAGCTACTTACTTTAAAAGATTGAATTTTTTAACTGCAGTGAAGTATAGTGTTCAAAATTGAGAGCAACAAGCAAAAATGCTTTTAATAGGATGGATGAATCTGGTACTTCAATAAAAAAAATTTCAACATTTGACTTCAATCTTGTCGAGTTTAACCTTAAATTTAATTTCGGTTAATGTCCAATCTTTTTTTATTTATTTATTTTTTATCTATCATAGTCAAAGCACTTTCAAATCTAGATTTAAAATATGAATAGAAGGCATTCAGATGAAGGTTGGTTCAAAAAACATTATCCTGGCAGAATTTCTGTGATAAAATGAGAAACTGGGAAAATTTGTGACGTCCAATATTATACTTCTTTAGCTTAATTCTGCCAAGAAAAGCTGAAATGGAGGTCCTTGTTTAAATTAAATATGTGCTGTCACTTTGTAACTGTGCAAATTAACCTCATTAAATTAAGTACACATAAATATGTTAAATAAATAAAATCTGGTTTCCCCATGTGATTACATTTTCTTTTAAAATTTTAGTCATGGTGTGGTTTAATGAGAGCCTCTATCGTATCCATTTACACCTTATGAACCCCTAAATTACTTTTTCACTGACGTGGACCCCTTGAAAGTCGTCATAGACCCCTGGGAACCTATATAGACCACTTTGGGAATCACTGGACTATACGTACGACTTCGGTATCTTCATAATCAATTTGTTTTTCAATTTCTACAATAAGTTCACACACACTCTCTATATTTATCTTGTTCAAATTTTCAGTCGTTAATAAAATGCATTTTAAAGCACTCAATTGAGCTAAAATTCTATAAACGCGCTTATTTTGGATGACAGTACAGTTTTTTAATTCTCATTAATTAAATTTAATTGATTAAAACTAATTATTTATAGAATTAAAAATACAGCCACGTTGGCATCATTTTTGGCTAAGCGACCATGTTGGCGACATGTATTAAAACTTGAAATAGTTTTCTTTTGCTCATTTTCATTCGCTTTTTAAAGCGCTCATTTGAGTTGAAACTTTCTATACACTATTATTTTGGGTAACAATGCGATTATTTAATTATAATTAATTAAAACTAATGACTGAAATTAATTATTTAAAGAATTACAGATACAGCCATGTTGGCTACATTTTTAGCGACTTGGGTCAAAACTTTAAAAGATTTTTTCCCCCTCACGTTTCAAAACTGAACAATTAAACTGAAATTTTTTAAATACACGATTGTTTTGGATGACAATACGATAATAAGAATTAATTGCCACTTAATGTTGTGATTCTGTCATATGAATATACATATTTATATTAATTGTAACTATTTAATCAAAACTAAAATACATTTTTTTTTCTGATCTGAGTAGGAATTGACTTAATTTTTTTTTATATTACTTGTTTACTACGGTTTTTTTTTTTGTTCAGCATTTAACTTCTTCCCAATATACAAAATATGGGCTTATCTAAGTTGAAAAGATTTTGAATCGCAGATTGCTCAACGGAAGGACATATTTCAGGATCTTTGATTCAAACGTAAAATGCGTCCTAAAATTCCAGAGAAATCAAAGATTTGCTTTGCTGTGAACCAATTATTATATTTAAAAAACTTGCGAAAACTAAAAGAACCAAAGTAAAGAAAATCATTTTCTAATTAAATAAATTATAGTTTAATAGAACTGGAAAACACACTTTTAAAGGTAATCAAACTAAAAAAGTAAAAAAATTCTTAATATAAGAATAAAATGATTAGCGAGAAAATTAATGTGATTGGGGTAAAAGCATGGGGTGCTTTGTACTACATTTTTACACTAACTCTGAATTTCGAAATAGAACTAGTAAGAAATTATAACAATTGATATCGAGCATCCCACGCTTTAACACCAAGACATTAATTTTCTCGTTAATAATTTTATTCTCATATTAAGAATTACTTTTCATGTTTTAGTTCGATCTACAATAAAAGCGTGTTTTTTTTTAGTTTTTTTTTAAAACTATCACTTATTCATTGATGATTTAGGGTTGTAACTTAATCTTTTAGTCGCCAAATCTGGAAACGGGAAATCGTTAATCCTGATGATCTTGATCAGAACAACGGAACAAAATTATTAAATTATTGTATTGTCATCGGTCCTTGACAAGTGTGCAAAATTTCGAATTCTGACCTTTTAAAGTGGGTAAAAATTAAGTTCAAATTTTTCGTTACATACAGGTGAAGCTAATAAAAGCGTGTTAAAAAAATCAACCGCAGAATATTTTGAAAAGCAGATACTCCACAACTAAACAAAAATCTTTTGCGTTTTTTGTATTGAAGAACAGCGGATGTGGTAGATATTTTTTTTAGTTTAGGACAGAACATTCGTTCTATTTATATCGCCGTAAACTAATGTGTGGACAAGTAGTGACGAATAATTAATTAATATACTTTTAATGTTTCTTATTTACATTTTTCGTCTTTTCTTTGAGGTAATATGTATGTGTTCCTAATTTTATTTTAATTATTTACTAAAACTTTTATGTGAACTTTATGCTAAAGTTAAATGTATAAATATTATGAAGTTAAAAATATAATACATGAATGCAAATATGCAAGAGAATCTAAATCTTTATGCAGTTGTTTTTTCATCCTTTTTTTATACAATTTTTCAAATAAGACAGCTTTATTTAATTTTATACCATTTTTGGATAAAGTAAAATTTATCCCTCTGTTTACTAGACAAATCCTATCTTTTTTTTACACGATGTTTTACGTGGTTTTTCAAGGAACTTTTTTAATAAAAGGAATAATGTCTTTTACTGACCTTTCCTGCTGACTCGACCCTTTCCCCTGCTTAAAAATACTCTATAACATTCTCTCTTTAAGATTAACGTCCTCTTTAATAACTTTAAATGAGAAAAAAAAAGTTGTCGACAATTTTACACTCACCCGTCGACGGTCGGTTAATCCAGTATTTTTCCAGATCTGTAAAAAACAAAAGCAAACTCTGTTACATCGAAAATAAATAAAATTCAAAATGCATACACAAATGTTAACAATGTACATCATGGTAACGAACCAATAAAAAAATTGTCTTTAGATCTGAAAGCATGGACTTATATGAATAAAAATAAATATTACAGAAACGAATATCTTCATTTACAAGATAAAGTTACACTTCCTTTTTCTTTTATTGTATCTACTATTATAATCTAGAAAAAAAACCCAGATAATTTATTCCAAAGAATAAAGTATCGTAATTAACAAAAAAACCTCCAAGAAAGTTGTTCAGCCCTTTACACCCCTAAGGAATGCATTTGTAATTTCTCTCTCTTCACACCCACACAAATATTCTTCATAAAATTTTTTTAATTCATTCTAAAAATAATAATCGATGACATGCACAGTCTAACCTGTGATGTAATTCTTTATACACAGCACAACTACGAGAGGAGCCTACAATTACACATTTCTGGTAAATGCATCCACTGCACAATAGCTGGCCGTTCTGGTCAGCCAATCACAAAAGCTCCTCTCAGCACCACACAATGCAACCTAATTTATCCTTTGTTTTTCCTTATCTACACACACGGACAACTTTGCTGCAATCGGATTGGATAAGATTCGCTCCGCCTCTTTAATTATTTCAATACAATTATTTTTAATTAGCAGATTACAGCTTTAACTGTATTATATTTAAGTATTTTAATTTAAAATGGGCAATTTGAAAGAACTTCACACGGTCTTTCTAATCCTCAATCATAGGAGACTCTTCATCTATACAGTACCCACTGTGCACTGTCAACAAACATTTAAAGAATTTTTTTTGTAGATACATGATATCTGAAACGAATACATCTTGCTTAAGACAAGTCCAATTTCTTGTATTGCCAGCTAAAACGAGCCCCAATCAAAGGTTTCATGAAATGTTCATTTGATATGTGAAATCTTTGCCCATTATAATCAAAATCCAAAATTTACTCCAAGTAAACTAATAAAAATGATTCAGTAGTGCTTACATCCAACAAAAGTGTACTTTGCTTGAAATCCCGTGCTGGGATACTCATCGTTTGCTTGGAATTTCACAGTGAGGGTCGGGCCGGAGGAGATGATGGCGGGGGGTCGGAAGGTGTTGCCATTGTACACGTCGATACGGGTCCCATTGCTGTCAAAGATCTGAAAAACAAAGATGTGTAAAATAAACAGACACCAATAAATTTATTGAAAATAAAGTTTTCTGATATTTTATAGTCTTCAAGACGAATCCTCAAATAATTTTATGTAAAACCCAAGTTATAAAATATATCAGCTACTTGAAGTAATTTTGAGATTCTACTGGGTATGAAGACGATTGTAAGCTCTCGTGTTATTTGTAGGCTGTTCAGTTCTTCTCTTTAATACCGATACATATACGAGGGTTGATAAAAAAAAAGGTTACCATTCGAATAAAGAAATATTTATTATTAATAGACAGAAAATAGAAGAGGGAATTAAGAGGTATACGTGCCTATCACATTTCGCCATAATCATCAAGTCTATTTAGGCATTCATCAGAACGCAGGACCAACTTTCTTAACCCGTCTTGGGAGACATCAAGTCCCAATCCATTGAGCCAGGTCTCGACGGATACTTTCACAGAACTGTCTTGGAATATCGCAGCACATCAGAGACGATATGTTACACGCTACCCTAGTTCAGTCTCAGCTCTGACAAGATTTCACGCAAAGTTACCCGTCGATCACTTTGAATCATTTCGTTCCGTGTTGATTTCTGTCGTTGAAGAACTTGGCTGGCAACTCCCTGTCACATTGCGGTTTTTGACAAGCCTGATTGAAAAGAGTGACACAATTTTGCTACATGTCTGCTCATTGCAGATGCGGACCCATTCTTTGCCGATAAAAATCGAATCGCGGCTTGCACTTCAAAACGAGGCCAATTTACTAAGAGTCTTGCTATTTCAATCGTCCTGAACCGTCTGGGTAGTTACACTACCAACCTGCAAACCAGCCGTATGACAAGTAACGCTCCATTTCTCTCCACTCCGGGAAAACAAAATTCCTCCACAATATGTAGTTTTCAAATGCTGCGGCTTGTAACCTTTTTTCTGATCATCCCTCGTAGCATATGATACTGAAAACACTAATTTTTCTCAGCTATTTTATTAAATAAGAACTTTTGTGTTGTTTCTAATGCCACCCAATCAATAGTGCCGGATAGAGGTTTACGAAATTCATCATGGCAAGGGGCCATGTTACGTCGGTCATTAGACGACCAAGCACAGAACGTTTTGGTCCCGTTCCACCCCGGTTTGAAGGGAGAATAATCTGGAAGGTGATCCAGAGGTCCACCTCTCTTCCCATATCATCAACCTCTCGGAGACTTTTGACTCGACGAATAATTAGAGTGCTTTATGCCGCACTAGAACTGCTCATTTACAAACATCCCCGCCTTCTCCAAGATTCGAACCGTGGCATCATGGCACAGCAGTCAGCGTCACTAACCACTCCCGTTAGGCGGGTAGCTAGTTATTATTTAAACGCGGGTCCTGAAGGAATGCAACATCAATCATTAGAAAGTTATTAAGAATTAAATTAATGGGAATTATTACATATATATAGTCTTAAGAAATCTGACAATATCTCACCTCTATGTAGGACCATAGAGACAGCTGGAAATCGGTGAATATGAGTTGGACAAATCCGGACAGATCCAGATTCTGCAGGATAAACTCAGCACTGTAATCGCTAGGATATCCGCCAGGGAAGTTGGGCGATTTGATGACGCCTGAGCTGTTCGCCTGATAGTATTCGTAGCCGCCCTTGTATACATAAACATTTTCTGAAATGGCAAGACAGAATGAGTAAAACTGTTCAATATACAGCAAACTTTTATCCAATTGCCGAATCTGGTTAGAAAGATTACTTACTTTTGGCACTAAAATGTAAACTAAATGCTTCTTTGTAGTTCCCACTGTACAGAAAATCGACAGAGACTAGCTTAGTTTTGGATTCGTACACCAGATCCAAGGATCCGTTTTCCTTGAATCCGCAGTATTCACGACCAGATTTACTGTAAGCCGATTCCTTGATCCACAGGAAGTCACATCTGCAAAGCATTTAAAGTTGTTCAACAATTTTTAATTTGAACTATGCATAGAAATCACTACATGTCAGAATATTCTTCTATTTTAATCAAATTTTTAATCATTATAATACATTTATTTTATTTTTTGCTAAGAAAGAATAAATAGAGATTTAATGCAAACTTTAAATTTCTGAGATTTGTATTAAAATCGCACAGGAAAGTTTTCTGACGAGAGATTTCACTTTAACCTATCACCAGGTACTTGAGCAGTACTTTATTCAATTGCAAATGCTTTGGAATATTTACCTGCACGTTTTGTCATTGGAACAATTGGGTATGGCTAGTTTCTGGATGGTGATGACCAAGTGGCAGGAAGGACACGTGATGAGCTCCACGCTGCATCTTTGGGGGATCTGGGGCTGGCTGTTGACGGGGTCCAGCGCCTTGGTCAGGCTGGTCGCATTCTCCACGCTGATGATTCCCGACTCGCCCACATCGATGTAATATTTGCGGCCATTCATCCATTTGCACAGGTCTATCAAAGAGAAAAAGTAAATTATGTTTAAATGTTCTACGAGGGATGTTTCAAAGCAAATGTCGTCACTTTTTGAAGTAAAACTTCTTTACGCACGCTTGGCTTGGGGAGTAAGCTGGTGAACGGGTGACGAGAGCGTTACGAAAAGTGTAATCGGACAAGGCGAACGGAAGTTGAGGGGGGTATTAGTTAGTGAAGATAGATAGACAGAGAGTTACTTTTCGTATATTACTGTAGGGGCAAGAGAGAGCACATACTGTGATCGATTGAGTGAGTGAGTGAGTGATCGAGTGAGTGAGTAAGTGATCGAGTGAGTGAATGAGTGAGTGAGTGATCGAGTGAATGAGTGAGTGATCGAGTGAATGAGTGAGTGATCGAGTGAATGAGTGAGTGATCGAGTGAGTTGCTTTTATATCCTATTCATAAAAAGGTATCCCCACCTACTGTAATTATCAAGTTATTAGTCTTTTAAACAGCATCTATACAGTATTCTTGTTTTTAAAGAGAAGATGGTACACCGTGTGAAACAAACAATCGCCACAAGGATTCCCATCAATTGTTGGTTAAACGACGGGAAAACGTCAACGTAAGACTGAAGCATGTGCAGGCAACCTAAATAGAGAAAGTAGCAACAGATCGTCGTGTCTGAGGTAACTCGAATACAAATCACAACGGCAGGCTGACAATACGGTCAACAATGGAAGTGTGTGCTGCTTTCCGGTTTGAATGGACACCTAGGACTCGTGTGTGCGTCACAGACTATGTATGGGGCTTGGCTTTCAGACCGTGTAGGGTGAAAACTTCATGTCTCCTCAAATGGTTGGTCTCTGGTGTTGCATGTTCAGAGAAGGAAGGTAGACTGTAGAAGAGGAAGGTCGAAATGGGCATCTCTACACATCTACGAATGAAAACAACATTGCCCCATTGAACTTTCACCTGTTCCCTGAATTGAAAGTGGCATTCTCGGGACATAATTTCCAAAACAATACTCAGGGGGAGCAGGCTGTGCGACAATTCTTTTCATCGTAGGGTACCAGGTTTTACAGGAGTGCCTTATTAAAACTGACTGCATGCTACAACAAATGTATTGGTGTCGGTAGAGACTATGTCGAAAAACAGTGCAATATGTGTTAGTTCATGATATCATGGTGTATTTTTTCTGGTTTTAAAATTTTAGTGGGGAAAAAAGAATGACGGAACTTAATTTCGGAGCGACCTCCCGCCCCGTAATTGTGAACCCTCATTTTTATCGCGTGCTTCTCAAAACAATGGAAGCACATACATTCTTTTAAGCGACATGTTAAGAAATAAAATGCGACAAACGTTCCAATATTGCCAATAATATTCTAAAAATGAATCGGGTGTTTTGAAATACATCCAAGAAACTTAACTCTCTGCATAATTATGTAATGCATTGAAAATTCGAAATAACGCTAACGCTTTGCATTTTTCCAATTACTTTTTCCAGAATTTTCGCTCGATATTTAAATTCACAGAAATGGAGAATAAATGTTTTAGCATTATTTTCATGAGCTCGGGAAAAAAGAAAAATATATAATACCCCTAAAATCCCTTTTCCCCCCAAGATTGTCAAGACCCGACTTCGTGATTTCACCGATTCCTCTTTTTACCCCCCTCCCCCAAAGTCTTGTAGCTTACTTTTTTATTCCACCATGATCTCTTCATAAGCGTACTTTCATATTCCATATTCTAAAAAAGCCAGATCTCTGAGCTACGTGCCGGTACGGTAGCAGTGTTATAAACCATCGGAAGCTTTTACCGCGTGACATACATATGCTTTTAAAGGAAGGACGTGATCCCTACGAAACCTGACGCCTGTGGAGATATCCCTTTCCGAAATATCATGCTCTCATATCAAAAATTTTTTCTCTCGTCTTTATTTTCTGAAAATTTTAAAAATCGAAATCGGAACTCGCAGTATAGAGTTACAGAACCGTCTGGAGTTTTAAGATTGAAGCTCTTTATGAGCTCAAAAAAAAATAATAATAATAAAAAATAAATAAATAAATAAAAATATGGAGTGAGTTGATTTATATAAAAGAAGCGAGTGACTTTTTTTTTTATTGAAAAAAATATTCCTGTTTGTGAAGTATTGAGGATGTAAAATGGAAATTGTGGACTATTAAATATTCTTTCCTGTAGAATTAGTATTATTCAACTTTGTAACTTATGTTTTAATGGTAAATGACTATGGAGAACACAAAGGTGGGATTTGGAGGTTCAAACCCCTCTCATAGATCAACAGATTTTTAGTTTTTATTATAGAGATTATACGTCGGCACTTTCCTCAACGTGTTTTTTTAGAATATAACCCTCCTCCCCTTAAAGCAGTCTGCATGCGCTCTTAACCAATTACTGTGATTGACGAGAATACTCGTCATGGAGAAATCGCAGGATTTTGCATATTGACGAGAATACTCGTCATGGAGAAATCGCAGGATTTTGTGTAATGACGAGTATACTCGTTATGGAGAAATCGCAGGATTTTGTAGATAGACGAGAATACTCGTTATGGAGAAATCGCAGGATTTTGTATGTTGACGAGAATACTCGTCATGGAGAAATCGCAAAATTTTGTATATTGACGAGAATACTCGTTATGGAGAAATAGCAGAATTTTGTATAATGACGAGTATACTCGTTATGGAGAAATGACAGGATTTTGTATAATGACGAGTATACTCGTTATGGAGAAATGACAGGATTTTGTATATTGACGAGTAAACTCGTAATGCGTAAAAAGCAGCGACTATTGGCTATATAAATTGTAATTTTTGATAAAAACAAAACATATTCTCAAATTTCAAGATGTTTATAATATTTTGAGGCCAGGCTTGAGTAAAACAAATAAATAAAAAAAAATATGAAATTTTAATATGAACTTATGCGTCCCAGTATGCACAGGCTGTAACAGCGTATATGCATTATTTTTTGTGCAATGATAACGTTTTTTTTCTTAGATGTTAGCCTAAAAGGAGCAAAAGTCGAAAAGTTGATTTTTGCCGATTTTTTTTAAGGTATCCGACTACTTGCGACAACTTTTTTTCAAAAATTGGAGATATGGGGATTTTTTTTTTGTGGTTTTTAGATTTGTTTGGTAAATTTTAAAAAAATATGCTAAAATTAAGAAGATTAAAAAGAAATTATTATTACTAAAATAGGTAAAAATGTACAAAAAAATAACATAAACAAGGCCCATTCTGTACCAAAAGTTTATGAAAAAATTTTCAATTCTGACATGTTGTTATGTTATTCATTTTTAAATAACCTTCAGGATACGAGATATTTTAAATTTTACAAAAACTACAGCACTTTATCTTAGGTATAATATAAAATTGCATAAAAAAAAAGTGATTATATTCACATAAGGGACTGTAAATTTTGTAAAAAAAACAGTGATGGATAAATCTGAAGGTTAAAACACTTCCACATTTACAAAGAACATACACAAAAAATTTCAGTTAATTATTTTCAAAACATTTTGAGCAATCGCTGACCCCGTTTGAGAATTTTCAAAAAAAAAACAACACATTTCGAGTAAAACGCGTTTTGAAGCATGACATCTTTCTTAAAGTAATGGCATCTGCTTTTACTAAAACATTTGTAATTTTTTTCTAGTGAACGAAAAATAATAAACTTGGTATTTTTATAAAGCTAATAAATTAAATGTAAAAAAACTTTTTTAAGAACAAGCTTTTATTTAAACGCGCTAAAAAGAATAAAATAAACTTTTCCTTTAAAACTTTTTTTACTATCAACTTATAACGTCATTACACAATTTATATGATATAAAAGCTTGTCGCAATATTTAAGTACTCATATTTACTTAGTTTGAATTTTTAAAAACCAAAATCAATCAGGTCAAGTTATTTATTTTACTTGTTTATCTACACAGGTAAATCTCGCGACAAGCTTTTATGTCATATAAATTGTGTAATGACGTTATAAGTTGATAGTAAAAAAAGTTTTAAAGGAAAAGTTTATTTTATTCTTTTTAGCGCGTTTAAATAAAAGCTTGTTCTTAAAAAAGTTTTTTTACATTTAATTTATTTTTTACTTTTTAGTTATCGCTGGACAGGTTTCTCAACCTGTTCAACTCATTGAACACTGGTTCGCCATCCCTGGTTTAGCTGAATGAATTCTCGCAAAATGGTATTAGACTAAAAACACAATTTTTTTAAATCCGTAATTTTTAAGCAATTTTTTCAATCTTCATGCAGATTTTGGCTAACATTGTTCTACACACGAAAAAAAAAGGTTTAGTGAGATTATCTTCATAAATGACAAAGTTATTAAATGTTTAATTAAAATTTTGACTATTTTTGAAAAACTTAAAGAATATATTATTTATTTGAAATATTTTGAAGATAAGGGATGTATTTCTCTAACATATTAGAAGAAAATTTTAATTGTTTATTAAAAACTTCAAAAGGCATTTAAATATTTGTATTAATCAATAAAATGCTTAAGACTAAAAACGCATTTTGTAATCAAAAAAGAAAGTTTTATCAAATAATGATAATTTTTTTGCTGGACATTGAATATCTTTTACGTAAGAATCTATTTTTTTTTAATTGCTCAGATCATCTTTAGAAACTTGATTTTGAAAAAATCAATAATTAAATTCAAATAAAATTAATAGATTCTATTTGTAATTAAATTTAAGGACACATGTCGTAAGTGTGTGTTTAGATTACTGGTGATAAAATGAGGTATATTTAAATTACTTGTAGGCTTAAAATTAGAAAATTTCTTTAAAAAAATTACTTCATTTTATTGTAAAATTTTTTTTAATCGAAAATATATTGCATTTCTAGATAATATTTTTCTCTTATTGTTTTCCTAGCAGATTCCTTTTTTATGGGTAAGATACATTAAAAAAATGATCTTTCCGATTCTGTAATTATTTTTTGCCTGAGTTTCATGGATTAAAGTTAGATAAATTATTTAAAGAATTTCTTCAATACTCCATCTCAGTTTAACTTGGCAGCGTTGAGAAAGGTATACAATGTACCAATCTACTTGAAAAATAGCTCTACTTTTTTGTTTTGGATTTAAATCCAAGGAAATAGATAGAAATTTGTAAAAAAATTGCATACGTTGTAGAAATTAGATTGTTTTTACGTTGTAGAAATGTAATTATTTTTTAGACAAAGTTAATTAATACTGTCAATAGCGCAACGTTATAAAATTCCAGTTTGGCTGAAAACCGATTTTCGACGCCAACTTTTGTCATTGTTGTAACAATAAATTATTACAACAATGCAGATATATCCAAGTTGGCGCCCAAAACTAGTTTAACGTTTTTAATTAATATCTTTTTAATTAATTGCAATATCGGAATATAAATGGTCAAAACATGCATTGTCATCCAAACTAAACGTGTATACAAAATTTCAGCTCAATGGAGGAAGATATCAGCTTCAAAATTGAGTTGCAAGATTCCACCCGAACAAATTACATACATACATACATACATACATACATACATTGTAAGTTAAATAAAAGCTTTTAATAAAATGGCCTA
>BMAO01008837.1:0-15574 GCA_019973975.1 Trichonephila clavata | reverse complement strand
TTGCTTTTGCTCTGAAATAAATGATCTTTTTCTTTGATTTTCTAATCATTTACTTATATGAAAGTAGTCATTACGTATGTAAGATTTCGATTCATTTTGACGACTCCATCTTGGTGCGCTAATTTCTTTGTCCATGAGTGTAGATAGAGCTATGAATGTTGGTTCCACAAGCATAACGCTTATTATTCTTCCTACCCTAAGATATATAGTCATAAAATATTATACTCCATTTCTTTCCCGAAAGCATTCTAGGTATATTAATAGACTTTGATAATTAAGAAAAGTATTAAAACTTTTCTAGGCAATCAATAGGCTATAGACGTGTGACGTGTTTGGAGAGGAAGTAACAACTCGAACATGCCAAAGATTGTTTGCAAAATTTCGCTTGGGTGATTTTTCTTTGAAAGATGAACAGAGATCAGGAAGGTCATCAAGTGTCACTGACGAAGTGCTCTGCAAAATGTTCAGGACAAATCCCGTGTTAACTTTCATAGTAATGGGCTTCAAGCTAGGAATTCATTCAATTACTGCTTTGAATTATATTAAAAGACTTGGTTTCGAGTCCGAACTCTCTGTTTGGGTGCCACACGAATTAAGCGGGAAAAAATTAATGGACAGAATTTCCTTATGTTCTTCAAATCTTACTCGTCACAAAAAGGAACCATTTTTTGACCACTGAGTGACTGGAAATGAAAAGTGGATAGTGTATAACAAGGATGGCGAACCAGTGGCACGTGTGCCATTCATGGCACGCGATACAATATTTTGGGCACGCTACCGATCAAAATGGTTTGCATTTTAATTCAAAATAACAAAGTTCAATATGAAGTATTACGAACAAACGCGAGTGATCAGTCGCAGTTTTCATCGATTTTCTCAGTTCTAAGAATTATCGGAAACTCTCTAGTTTTTTACGTACCCTGATGTGACTTCATTTATTAAACTGAACTTGTCCCTATTCGATTGGATGGAAATTGAAAAATTTGAATTGATTTTAAGTCTAGTCCAATATGAATTCAAAAATTTGTTGAAAAACGGAGAAAGTTGGAATTGATTGAAACAGAAATATTAACAAGCAATATAAGTAAAAATGCTAGTCATGAAATTTTGGAAACATGGAATTCGTTTCCAGACACATAACAGTTTGAAAAAGCTGGATCATGCTATATTAACCATATTTTCTTCTGCCTACACCTGTGAGCCATTATTTTCAGAGATGAATAACATTAAATATTCGCTTAGAAACCATTTGGCAGATGACTCCAATTCAGCATGCATTCTGCTAAAAGTAACATCTTACAATCCTAATATAAGTTTTTCCCCTCATCTAATCTGCAACAGCACACACACTAATGTGCTATTATTGCACACTATGTGTGTATTTATAGTTTATATATATATATATATAAACTAAAACATTTGCTACTATAAAGTACAAAATGTAGTTTTTCGTACTAAATAAGGAGTTCTGAGTTGTGTTAATACTTAGTTTTATTATTTTCTTAATAATCACAAGTCAAAATTATTTGTTGGCACGTCTATACATCATTAAATATTTCTTTAGAAAAAAATGGCACGTTGATCCATAAAGGTTCGTCAACCCTGGTGTATAGACTCAGGGTTAGAAGAAAAGCATATACAGTGGACTCACGCTAATTTCAAACTTTAGATAATATGAACTTCTCGCTCAGCCCCTAGAAAAACTCCTGATATTTCGAACTGAACGTTTTGTACACTCAATATTTAAAAGTAAAATCTGTGGCTGGCCAGACTACAACACGCGATAATTCGAAGTTGTCTTATATAGCTCTTGGCAATTCCAACACTCACTATCATGTAGAATCCTGTAACAAACAGGTTGGAGCTTACACGTTTTGTGTTGTATTGTTTCTGCTTGTCTCCTCTGTAACGTAGCCCCTTTTATGACCATCATGGTTGACTCTGATAACTCTGACAGAATCTAAAGGGTCACTAAGCAAGCTGCGCAACTTTTTCCTTCAAAATCATGTTGATGCGGATGTTTTTCAAGCTTCATTTATTCTAGAAAAATCTATTGAAAAAGTTAGATTGATAGCCATAAAATAAAAAAGATAACAGATTTTTTCATAAAAAAATCAATTATGTACATTATGTATTCTTTTAATAGTTGTTTTTAATACATAATTTATTCTTTTAATACTGGGCTTTTACTTCTGTCTAATTTTCATATTGTATATAATACGCACTTTTTAAAATAATACTTTAAAATAATTTTATACAAATGTAGAATTGTTGCTTTATTTCAAATTTAAATGCGTTAAAAAAATTTCTCTTCGTTTATTTTGGGAGTTTTTTTCCTACTATCTTGATAATTCGAAGTTTTTTATCCATCCCTTCCACTTCGAATTATTGAGAGTCGAGTGTATTTACAAAGGAGAGACACTACCACCTACATCCAAAGCTGCGTGCACCAGAAAATGTTTATGTTGTGTTGTTGGTGAGAGAGCAAGGGTTTATATAGTGCACTATGATTTGCTGAAAGAAAATAAAATGGTCGTTCCTGTTCGCAACTCGATGTTTTAAATAAAGAATTCAATATAAATGGCCAACAGAAAAGGTTTTGACCCGTCTGAGTTTCATTTGTACTATCTTGAGGCAAATGAATGCATAAATTGAGGCTGCCTAAATAGCAGTGAATGAATGCTTTGTCTCCAATACAGAGAACTTCTTTCCCAGGGGGTTAGTTAAACTGCCAGAAAGCTGGCATACAGTTGTAACTAACAAAGGACGATATATATTGAATTAAAATTTAAGTAAAAAATTTAAAAAAAAGAATGTTTTATTTTTTTTTTCAGAAAAAAAAAACACGTCAGAAATTTTTCTTACATCCAATGCATGTATATACACTGCTGGCCACCGTAAATGCAACACCAAGAAACACACGAGATAGTACAACAAAATTTATTTTGTAGATAACATGTTGACCTAATATCAAATGATTAAATGTATAGACTTCTGTGAAGTGTGGTTCCTGCCAAAGTAGCCGCCATTGTTGGAGATCACCCCTGCCACACTCCTCGGCATTGATTCAAAGAGACTTTGGATGTGTTCTTGGGGTACAGCAGACCAAGCAGCTTCCACACGTTGCCAAAGTTGATCTGGTGTGGCAGCTGGGGGTGTAATCTGGGACAATCGTTGAGCAACCATGGACCAACACCTTAGAGATGTAGCGCTGGCTGTTTAAAGTACTGGCAATGCGTACTAGAGGAGTGTAAGAGTGATATCCAATACCGCCCCATACCATTATACCCGGTGCAGGACCAGTATGGTAATGCATAACGCAGCTGTTCAGCATCCTCTCTCCACGGTGTCTCCAGACTCGAATCCGACCATCGTGGTGTTGTAGACAGATGTGTGACTCGTCAGTAAAGACAACTGCATTTCATTCTGTCACCCACATTCTTCTTTCATCGTACCATTGGCGGCGGAGACGCCTGTGGTTCTGCGTCAAGGGTAGACCAATCAATGGAGGTCTTGCGGACTGACCACTCTGCTGTAAACGGCGTCGAATGGTATGCGTAGACAATGAATGATGCGTTACAGACTCAATGTGCTGTACTATGGTTCATGATGTGGCTGAGGGATCCGTCACTGCCATGCGAACAATTTGCCTGTCCTCACGTGAAGTGGTGCACTGAGGTGGATATGATGGACCACTTCGGTCCGTCGTACACTCCTGCATCCAACGGTCACATATCCGCATTACAGTTGTTTGGTTTCGTCCAGCACGAATACCGATTTCCCTGAAAGATAATCCACATTCTCGGTAGGTGACTATCCTTCCTATGTCGAACTCGGATAGTTGATCAAAAGCTGATCGCTGTTTTGTACGAGACGTAACTGGTCGTTTTTTGAAAAAACCAGAAGAAAAACACGATTGCCGAATTTGAAATCGTCGAAATCTCCAAGCCTTAAATAGCTCTTTGTGATGGCACCACAGGCGTGCGTGATGTGTGTCTGAGCTGAAATTCTAATCATTTGCATATCTCACTTCCGCTAATGCATGTTGTAAATTTCATGTTATTTGCGTGCTTCCTTCAGGGTGTTGCATTTACGGTGGCCAGCAGTGTATTAATTGCCTTTTTGCTTTCCTTATGACTGATTGTAATTTAAGGCATCCGACTACGCGCGCGCGCGCGCGTTCGGAACGTCGTTTTGAAAAAGCGTATAAAGGAATAATTTTTTTTTTTAGAAATTTGTATCATCTCTGTGAATTAGAATACACACATTAAACTTTTTCAGGAATATTATACAAGAAAAAATTATTTAAATGTAATTTTTTGGCAAAAAATGAAGAAAAAATGGCATATTTTCAAAACCTTCTTTAAAGGAAATTTTTTTTATATAATAATAGTTTGCCTATATATATAGCTAAGACTTCTATACAGAGACTGAACTACAATTTTTGAAATATATTAGTTAGAAATGGATTTATTCATATTTTAATGCATTAGAATAGAGAAATTTTAACAAAAAAAATCGGTTATTACTTCAATTGATCGTAACTCTGAGAACAACGTGAATTTTTCGAAAATCCTAGTTCCGTCTCTTAAGAGAATTTTTATCTATATATAAGCAAAATGTTATTACAATAGAAAAATTTTTCGTAAAACAAGAATTTTTTGAAAATATTTCATTTTTCATTATTTGCCAAAAAATTTCATTCAAGTAATTTTTTATTGTAGTAATTCTCTTAAGACAATTTTATATGTTTATTACAATTCAGGTGACACTAAAAATACGAAAAAAACTTATTCACTTATGCGCCTTTTCGAATCATGGTTCCGAACGCAATGGGATACCTTAAAGAGTTACTATACTTTTAATATATCACAATCATATTTAAGATTTTCTATTAATTATTTATGTCACACAGATCATAGAAGTTTCCCACTATTCTGTATATTTAAAAAAAGCGGTTTTTACCTTCGGTTATCGAAAACAAATGAAGGTCTTTTGTCAAAAAAAGCGATAAATTTTAAAAAGCAATACATGCATCATATTTAATCCGGAAGAAGGAAGTGCACTTTGAAAGGGAAATACGCTGCCATGCTTATTACTCCCTCTGAGAACAGCTTTGAAGTCTTAAGATACGGCGAGAGGAAATAAGTTGAATTCTTTTTTTTTTTTATCAGTCAAAGCGTACTCAGTTTCCTCTTAAGAGCGCAGACACAGCAGCTTGTTTTTTCTTAACACCAAATGACATTGACAGTTTCTCGGAAAATGTATTGTTTTTATTAAGTTCTGCTAAAAAAAATCGCCCTTCAAATGATCAATTTTTCTTTTATGCGTAAGCTTTCCTAGTCATTATTGATCAAAAAACTCTGTTAGTGTTTTAAGGATTAAGAGTATGATGTTTTCAGAAATAAAAGTTTTGCAATTTTGCACGATTTTTTTTTCTTTCGTATTCCTTAGATTTATAAAGAAATAATCTGTTAAATATTAACGAATTTCCTTTCAATGTGTTTGTCAATTTTGTAGTATGTTCAATATTCTTAATTCCATTCGTTACATATATATATTACCGTTAAAGTGCATAATTCAGTTATTTCATAAAATAATTAGGTATTTCACGAAATACCTTGATAAGACAATTAATGTATATATAGAGGAAAGATTCCATACTTTACTTATTCTATGCACAAACTTTTTTTTCTCTAATGAGGCTGAGGATTGGTATTTTTACCTTTGGGGCAGACAGAGTACATTCCCCAGGAGATGGTATCACTTTTTAGTGCGGCACCATATAGGCAATACCAACTGCTGCAAGTAATTTTGACGCCAAGTTTCCTCCCCAGAAGGAGGCACCTGAGCTCTGACGATGCGCAATTGTACTCAGGAATTTAATTTTGCCAAGAGCACCCAAGCCAAACGGGTACTCAAGGGATTTTTTACATGTCGCATAATCATACGACATGGACGCTATCGATTTCCTGCATCATGAAAATCCACTAACTTGGGCCGGGATCGAACCCGCAACCTTCGGTGTAGAACGCCAACGACAAACCAACCACGTCACCCAGTCGGTGAAAAAGATGCCAACCGCACGCGGTGTTCACACTCTCAAGTACTGACCGCGCATGATGATGCTTAACTTTGGTGATTGAACGAGAACTGGTGTTTTCAGCATGGTATGGCAGTTAGCAAAAGAACTAACTAGTTATTCTATAAAACAACGAATGACAGACCAATAAAGAGTGAAAAATAAGCAATTTCAAAGTTATTTTATAAATTTATTGATAATAAATAACTAAATTCTCTGGAGAAATACATTTTATCCCTATTGAGAATGATTAATTGATGAATAAGGGAAAGCAGATGATATAATTTATTGTTGCTCATATTGCTAACATTAATTTAACAGAAGGGGGGGGGATATGTTGCTAAAATTGTTATATTTAAATATTACTATAAAAATAAATGCTGGGAAGAATAACTGTTGCTTTATAAAAAATTTGAAAATTTTTCAAATAAAAATGTAAGAGAATAATTAATTTTTGAAATACCACATAATATAGTTTACTTTTCATTATTTATTAGAACAAGGATTGCTGTGATGGCTTTTTAAATTGTGGTTCAAAACGGACTAAAAGCAGCTAGAATTGATTCAAAGAACTTTCGTGCGCCGTTTCATATTTTAACGATCAAGTAATCGTTATTCTATAGAATACCTAGTTAAATCGTAGAGTTCAATAATTTTATATAGTTTAACTGACTTGTCTAGTTATTTCATGAAATACTTAGATATTTTATGAAATAACAGGTTTTACACTTAAACGGTAACATATATACCGTATTTACTCGAAATTAAGCTACTTTTTATTTCAATGTTAATGTTACTGAAAATTGGGCGAGGCTTAGAATCGGAGGAAACAAAATTTGTTGGATGGGGCAGTTAGAGGTTTGTTTATACATTTAAAAGTTGTTCTGGTAAAATAATTAGTTATTCACTTCTTATCAGTTCTCATTTTAAAATTATTTTAATTTTAATTTTGTAAAAATGGGTATCGATTTTCCATTTTATGTTCTTTTTAATTTTTCACAAACATTTATTTAGAATTTGGGGTGTGGCTTAGCATTGATGGTGGCTTAGATTAGAGTAAATAAGGTGTGTATAAGAGAAAAGCAATTTACGGTATTTTTCGGTTTCGCAGGCGCAAATCTTGCCAAGTTGGCGTTATTGGCACCAACACACAATATCCCCTTATAAATATGAAAAAATATTAGTTCTGATTGGTTTTTCATCCATTTTTGATATAATATGGAAAAGAGGTTACTGATAAGAAAAGACCATGGTTTGTTTTGTAAATATGGTAATAAAAAGCTACCAGCGGAAATATTAAGTCGGGCGTCGGTTGTGTCACTTTTGGCGACTTTATTGCTGCACCGTGGAACGAAAAAATACCCAATTTACTTATTTATTCCGAAATCAATAGAACTATTAGATTAACAAACTGGAAACATGAAAGAGCCTTTTGTTGAGTAGAGATCCGCTGAGAACGAGTTTTTTTTCGGGGAGGGATGCAGAAAATCGAATGTAACAAAGAATCCGTTTTAAAATTATTAGACCTACAAACTTCAAATTTGGTAAACATGATTTTTTACTGAGCACATATCTGTTAAGAACGGGTGCCGAGAAAACCGTTGCATAAAGGGGTTACGATGTTTATAGATAAAAAAAATTCCGTTTTTGAACTATTAGATCTACAGACAGGAAACTTGGTAAGAAATAGAGATACACTAACAGCAGGCTTTATCAGAATTGACCTGAAGGGAGAAAGTTATGGGGGTGTTTTTGATAAATGAATTTCCTTATTTTTATATAAGTATTAATGCGTTTGAATTCAATATGAAAAATCAACTTTCTTTTATCCAGTTCTATAAGCTTGCTAAAATACAACTTGTATTTTGAAAATATGTAAATATAATATATTTAAATCTCATCACCTTATAAATTCAAACATTAATTTTTAATCTTATCCCACATTTTGATGTTTAACTGATGGCTCAATACCGGCAATTAATGAAAAATAAGGTGTCTTTTCTTTTAAGTGTATTTTATTTACCAACATCATAAATTTGAAAATGTTGCTAGTATTACAACATAATTGATCCAAAAAAACAAAAATCAACTAAGTATTTTGTGATGTACGAGAACTTTAATCTTTTGAATTTTTTAAGTACTTAGGTTGCGCTATAGTGATGAAAAGAGTAAAGAAGTCATAATTTTTCAGTAAATCATGAAGGTCTTTTTACTGGGAAATTCAGGACGTTGAAATTCTGACTACGAAACATGCAGGACCTTCTCCCGTTCCTCAGAAACATTATATTTTAAAGAATCCCAGCATATTTATAAGTTAATAAACTTTTTTTTAAATCTCTGATCACCATAACTGAGTGCTTCTCAAACTTTCATTATTTGCGACGTAATATTAAATAATAATTTTCATCGCACCCTCCTCCTCACAATAACACATAATATATTGAATTCAATAACATCATGCTTTGACGTGAAAGGTACAACCCGATTTCAACCTCTTAAGTGCACTGACGTATATAAACGTCTTTCTCAATGAAAACGATAAATGCCCGGACGTATTTATACATCTTACCAAAGTACGAACTTTTCTGTGCACTGCTATCCATAAAATTATTTCGAAGGCTTTGGAATGCATTGAAAGGACCTTGACAGTGGTTGCGAAGGATTTCCTTATTTCAGAGCGATTTGCTTAACTTTGAACTGGCACAGTTAACGGATTACTTACAAACCGTATAAATTATCAAGATAAATATTAATATCTGGATATAATTATTTATACGCAAGCTGGTAATTTTTAAACTTGTTCTTATCTTAGTATTGTTAAATTAATTGTAAAATACATTGTGCAGTACTGATATATTGATAAGTGTATTTTATCAGTAAATGTGTTTTATTTTCTATTATTCCAGAATGTATTTCGTTTGTTTACTTTCGATAAATAAACTATTTTCTAAATTAATCTTTTGTTTTCAACTTTTCAATATTCTCACACTCTCCTCGTACAGTTATCGCGGCCCACTAGGGGGCGTTCCCCACAGTTTGAGAAATGCTGCCATGACTAATATTCGATGAAAGGATAATAACGATATAATGATAACTAAATTTCCAGTTAGACGCAGAATTACTTTCTAGAATTAGATCACTATTTATTTGATGCCTTGTTTATGTAAACCTAATAATTGCAGGTAATTAAATCGACTGTATTGTATACTCATGTCCATAAATAAAGGATAATGAAGTTCAGGCAAAGAAAGAGACAGAAGCAAAACAAATTTGACTTATTTGTAAAGTCTATTTATTAAACAAAAGGTAAAGAGCAAAAAAGATGCTATATGTTTAACATAATTAATAAAATTAGGATTTTTACTCCCTGGAGAAAATTTCAAAAAAGAACCTATTTACAAAAAACAGTATAACATGGTTAGTATGATAGTTAATACGGAGTATGACTCCCGGACGATGCAATACAGGCCTTACAACGCCTACGCATGCTGAGTATCAAATTATCAATCTGATCTTGGGAATATTACACCACTCATCAAGCAATGCCCTCCGAAGTTCCGGTAGACAGGTGGGAGGGGGTTGACGGGCTGCAATTCGTCAGCCAAGCATATCCCACACATGCTCTATTGGATTCAAGTCCGGTGAGTATGCTGGCCAATCCATACGGGTGATATCCTCCGATTGAAGGCATTCGTCTACAATGTTTGCACGGTGAGGACGGGCGTTGTCATCCATAAACAGAAATTCAGCACCCATGGCGCCCCGAAACAAACGTACATGTTGTCCCAGAATGACATCCCGATAGATGTGGCCTGTCATCGTTACACTCTGAACATGCAGGTCAGTTCTGGAACCAAGAATAATTCCTCCCTAAACGAGCCATCCTGCACCACCGTAACGGTGTCGTTTAATAGTGTTCTCTTGGTGGTAACGGGTACCTGTGCTCTCCATATGAAAGTCCGGCGAGAATCAGACTGCAAACTAACCTGGAATCGTCAGAAAACATCACACAAGACCACTGTTGCGGTGTCCACAATGCATGCTCTCTACTTCAGGTTAATCTCAGGCGACAGTGAGTTGCGTTAAGGGGAACACATCTGACAGGCCTACGAGCATATAGACCAATGAGCTCTAAGCGTCTGTATACGTCTGCCTTGAAACTGTCGTACCGGTAGCTGAAGAGAGCTGACGAGATAGGTCTGATGCTGTGCTCCGTCTGTTTCTTTTGGCAGTAACTACCAAATACCGGTCCTCATTCGCGTTGTAACTCGGGGCGACCTGTGCTGTAACATCTACTCACATTACCATAATCTTGGAATCGTTGACAAAGCCTGGAGATGACACTCTGGACGATTCCATGTTCCTCGGATTCTCCAGCTGGGTACGTCCACATTCCAGTCGTTCGATAATTCTACCCGTAAAAAATCCTCCAAATACTTCCTTTGTGCCATAACTATGCGGTTATTGCACTGAAAGGCTTTTAAAGCGCTTGTGAACAATTTTACTTCTTTGCCACCATTCCTTATATACCCCTCTCTTACATTCTCGTCATTGTGACGTACTATCCGCACCACCTGGTGGTTTCCTGTAATTTGCATATTGTTCTTCAAGATATCTGTGATAATTCTACAGGTGAAATTTTTATTTTAGAGTTCAATTTCTGTGTGATTGTGAATTATCCTTTATTTATGGACATGGGTGTATTAACTTCTATATTGCACTAAGAACAGAATAAATTTAGTGTGAAAATAGTTTATTTCAGTAGTATCAGTATAATTTCCTATTTTAAGCGAAACATTACGTTGTTTATGTATTAGGACGTGTTAATTTATCAACTGAAATTTGATTTTTCTTTTTTTTCTTTTATTTGTGTACTTACTTATATGCTTACGTCAGGATTTTTTTATTTGTTCAAACATTGAAATAATTTAGGTATCTGACTACCCTAAAATTGTGGATTTTGCCAAAACTTGACACACTTTTTATGATTTCTTTTTATAGGCCATCTTATTAACTTTATAAAAATATCAAGTCTATTATTTTCCGTTCACAAGAACAAAAACTGCAAGTGTTTTAGTAAGAGCAGATGCCATTACGGAAAAAAAAAGCAAGATACATGTCATACTTTAAAACGCGTTTTACTCATAATTTGTTTTTTTGAAAATGCTCAAACGGGGAGGGGGGGGACAGCGATAGCTCAAAAAGATTTGAAAATAGTTAACTGAAATTTTTTGTGTGTGCTCTGTATAATAGTAGAAGTGTTTTAACTTTCAGATTTATTATTTACCGTTTTATTACAAAATTTACAGTTCCTTATGTGAATGTAATCACTGTTTGTTTAAGCAATTTACTATAATTACTAAGATAAAGTGCTCTAGTTTTTGTAAAAAAATTAAAATATCTCTTATCCTGAAGGTCATTTAAAAAATGAATAACATAACAACACATCAGAATTGAAAAATTGAAAATTTGTTCGCAAACTTTTGGTACAGAATGGGCTCCTTTTATGTTATTTTTTGTAAATTTTTACCAATTTTTTCCCATTTTGGAAAAATAATTTCTTTTTCTCTGCTTAATTTTAGCATATTTTTTTAAAAATGTACTAAACAAATCTAAAAACCATAAAAAAATCCCATATCTCTATTTCTTTACAAAAAAAGTTGTCGCAAGTAGTCAGATACCTTAAGCTTAGTTTCTGAAAAGTTTTGTTACATTGTTTTTGCTAAGTATCATTTTATTTTTTAATAAACTGTTTATTTTAATTTTCTTTAACCACTATGGTCAGAGAAAATATTGATTTCATCATAAATAAATATATCCCATGAATATATTATAAACGCTATTAAAAATTATTCCTAATAAGCACTCATTTTCAATCAGAACACGTCAGGCAAGTTCATTTTGTACCAATTATTTATAAGAGAAGAATCAACGTTTATTCACTCTAAGAGAAAAGAAAAGCAAATTTCTTGGATACGCCCAAATAAGAACTTGCTACTATCAATATAAAATACGTTTTCTTATATTGAGTCAATTACCTATTAATTATTTTTTATAAACAAAATCGCATTTTAAAATTATATTGAACAATGTCTCATTAGTTTGAAAACGTCATGTTTACTTTTATAATAGACATTAATTATTTCTAATAATATATTCTATCAAATTCTATAATAGCACAATAAAAAACAACAACAACTTATCTTCAGTTATTATAAGTAATATATGCAAGTTATAAGAATGTATTTTGTACAACTTTTAAATGATTTTTTATAAAAATGTGTTGTCTTATTAAATACATGAATTATAAGTTTGCATTTTAAAGAGAATTATATACAGTAGAACGTCGTTTATCCAAATCATCTGGACCAGACACCGTTCGGATAAGCGATTATTCGGATAACTGAAAACCGAATGGACCATGCAGTATATGAAACCGGAAACTATACGAACTTTGAAAATCATCACATGTGGGAAACATGCTTGAAGAAAAGGCAAAATAGGTGCAAAATGTCGCAATTTTACTTTATTGTGGAAAATAATCACTTAATTTTCGCTGTACCATTGTACACCTTCATTTTTCACTGCAGGGTGTCTGAGTCTCTTGAGCAGCAGTAGTTGAGTAGGACAGTACTCTGATTGTTGTTCGTACCACTCAGTAGCTGTCTCTAACGCAAAAAAAGCGTCAGAATTTGATGGACTCTTGCTACTTTCGTTGTATTGTCCTCGGCTTCATTCGTTCAATATTTCAAGTTCTTCTCTATGTTCAAGACGTTACGCTTCCGTTTGAATTCGAAGCCAGGCAGTTCGAAACTCAACAAAAGAGCACGTATACATCCCTCTTTTGAAATAACTGACCTAATATCCCGTGCAGATGTTTCCAAATAACTCAACTGAAATTCCCAAATATCCCTCACCTGGTTTTTACCGTCACTTTTGCCTCAGGCAAAACAACCGTTGAGCATTCCACTGTTTGAAAACGGATCCAGATCTTTGTTCGGATATTGACGCTTCGATAATAAACGTTCGATAAACGACGCTCTACTGTATTTGAATCTGTTAGTTATTAGAATTAATAAGGTACGCATATTATAATATCATAATGTATATAGTATTTGATTTATTATATTCTATATATATAAATATCTGATGTAAATTAATGAAATAAAAAATAGGTGGCAATAGAGGCTGGCAAAGACTTTCTTACAGTCCATCAAGACAGCAAAAATTGCTTTGATATGATTTCTTTCCCTGTGTGACCAAATATTCGTCTCGTACATTCGGCTTTTAGGAAAATTAAAAACAAAACTCATTGCGTAACAGCCCATGCGGTTTAAGACTACTTATTTCGACCCTCTAAATTTTCATGATCTTGGCACTGAGTGTGCAATGAGAGATGTTCCATTAGTGTCAGTCTGACACTAAACCCTAGAGTTTTATTCCTTTTTTTTTTGGGGGGGGGGAAACAAAGTATTTGAATTTCATCATCAGAACATCGTCAGATTTGGAAAATGATGTCGCAAGATTTCAGATTTTAAGAAAAATTACCTTATTTCGATTCCTCTTTTATCCTATTACTGTTAATGCGAATAAAGCTCCTGAGGTGCTGCAGCTTCAACTTATAGAATTTTTATCAGACTACGATGTAAAAAAAATGATAATCTATGGCATTAACCCGGGAGAAGTTGCGCGATCGTTAGTGTTCGCGCGTGTGACGGAGTCAATTCAATCATTTTTTAAAATTATTTTTTTATTGTACACGATCAAAAATTGTAATTCCAGTGAATAACTTAACTAAGAGAAATATACTTATCTACTTTTTGTATTTATTTTTTTTTTCTCTGATAATTTAAAAAAAAATCAGTCAAATTCAATTAAAATCCTTTCAAATGTATGCGATTTGAAAAAGACAATACAAATTATAAACACATTGTAAACGTTACAAGAATAGTTTTTTGAGGGCAAACTGGCATATTTTATGTAAGTAGTTGTGGTTTTATTGTCAATAGATGATCCACAAATCGCATGTTGAACTTTTTCTTGCTTGCGTCTTTTGACAAGACGCTGTGTTTGTGGCACACTTAAGGCTACATATTATTTTTGATGGATTCTTAGGTAGCATTTGCAAAATTTTCCTTTCAATTCAAACGTTTTATGTTCATCGCTTGTCTCAAATTTACTTTCGCTATCATCTTAATGTCCACTATTCATCGGTTCTTCCTTGCTTGATCAGTTTCAACTTCATCTAATAGTGATCGTAGATGCCCATTTCTAATTTTTATATTTTGTTCCTTTACATTTATAAGCCATAATGAGTCGTACAGCTCAGCAATCAAAAACCACTAATCGTTTACAGAGAAAAAATGTAGCTGTTGAATAGAAAATATTCTGGAACAAAAGCTGTATCCGGGGAACGCAGTCACCCCAAATACCTCAACATTGCAAATGTTTGCCTCTCCCTAAGCAAAAGGGAATACGTGACAAAACATTTTAGTTCCATGAAGACTGTCATATAAGAGGATACTGACAAGTCATTGGTGAAAATAAACGGTTTTCCCAGAATTAAAGATTTCGTGAACCTGGGGTGAATCTGTGCCCCGTGCGACCTCCACCCCCTTCCGCAAATACAACTTTTTACAACTCTGTCTGGTGAAAAATTTTATGTATGAAGAAATTTGCTGGAACTGTTTTTACATTTGTTTAGACATATATTGAGAGCAAAGTTTTCTGCATGAAGATCACAAAGAATAAATGCAGTTGTGGATACATAAACCGGCAGACTGTCACACTCCTGGCTAAAAAAAATTTTAAAAAATTAATAGTAAATTTGCTTCATAAAAACTGTTTCTTAAATCAAATGTGCTTGCAGTAAAATATGATATGAAATTAACTCAGTAAATAAATGTAATAACTACCACTATTTTATTTATTTTGATTAATTGATTGTTATATAGTACAGTTTAAAACTTTCCCAAGATGCAAGTAACTAATGAATGCAATCACTTTAAAAAGAATCGACTCTCTGATTTTCTCCCTCTAACAATGTGGCTCTTGAGCAGCAAAAAAAAAAAAAAAATGGACCACCAGTGATCTATAAAATTTTACGATCTTTATTTTAAAAACCTTTGGACTGTTAAATAATACACATAATAGAATATTTAAGTGTTCTCAGAAAACAAAGTAACATATTTTTGAAGCAGAAAAAAATTATTTTATCTATATGTACCTAGACAGAAAAGTTGTTAACTTTATATATACTATTGGTATAGTTATGGGAAGAAAGTGGTCAAAAGAACGGAAACTATCATTAGGTTTTTAAAGAATCATATATTCTACCGCATGTTACGTACTTTCACACTACTTATTTCAATTTTTTGCAATATTCACCGCTATCTGATCTTTCCTTTAAAATAATTATTTAAGTATTATCTTAGGATTTGGAACAATGATATACTTCTAAGCTGCATCCCTAAGGCACAAGAAAAGAGGGAA
>BMAO01008836.1:0-15531 GCA_019973975.1 Trichonephila clavata | reverse complement strand
AATAATGTTAGCAATAAATGCAAAGTAGTTTTTATAGTTTATTGAGTAAGAAATCAAACTTCCTCTGTAAATTATAAAAATTGTAAATATTTAAAATGTTTACATCAAGATTTGAAAACTTAATATGTTTAGAAAAATCATAAATTAATACATGAAGAGTATCTCTTCCAAATCTGTAACCTGCCGATATGAGTTGCTTTGCCAACGAATTCCAGATGTTTTGCTCTTAAAATGTAGCAAAACTTGATTTGCATGTTTAAATGTCATATTTAATAGCACCCAATAACCTAGTCATTTCACTCAAAGTATGAATAAGGCACATCAATTACTTAGAAGTTCCTGGTGCATCTAAAGAGAAGAAAAAAATTGTCCAGCCAAGTTGAATTAGAGATTATTAAAAATGACAAATTGATAAAAATATTTAGCTTTCGATGTGTACTTGATAAGGACATAAATACTAAGTATATTCATTTTTATTAATAAATTTTCCCTTTACATACCTAAAAATCTCTTACAGTTCGGCTTTTAAAATGTAATTCACAAATTTCTTCCTGAATATATTACGCAAAGCTATCATAACATTCAGTGTAGATAGCAAAGGGATTGATAGCATCAAAAGGGTTCATTCCATAATAAAGACTGAGCCTTATCTGTAATTTAATGTTTCTTCAATTCAATATATTAATTTGTAACACTGATCAGAAAAATTACTCAAAAAATTTATATGAATTACAATTTTAAATATTTCAAATTAACTGGGTTCCTTCTGTATCATTTTTTTTATTTTTAATAGTATTACAATAAAAATATTTGCTGATTCAGTAATAATTTTTGAAACAACATTTTGTCCCTTTCTTCATTCAAGCAAACAAATGAGAAATGAAGAGCTTATTTTTCAAAAATATATAAAATATTAACATTCAGAATAATTTTCTTGAAATTCGGAATTCAATTTCTCAAAACAAAACAAAACACAAAATGACTAATTCATCTTTTATACATGCAGCTTGTAATACTTAAATATATTATATTCTAGGTAATTATCATTATTACCTATCAGAATTTAGGCTGTAAAATGCCTGACAAGATCAAGGGGCAAAATCCAAATTTCTACAATCATGAAAAGAGAGAATCTGGATAAAATGAATGTAAGCATAAAACTTTGAATTTTCAACCAACCCAAAAAAAGAGGAATTTTCAAAATGAAGCTTAGCATTCCCCCAATTGCCATAAACTAACAAATTACAAAAAATGGTACTAGCATATTGTCTTATTTAACATCATGGCCAAATAAAAGCTGCTATAAAAATGTATAATTAAATTAATATAATGATTTATTAGTTATTTTGAATATTATAAAGTTGGTCAATGAAATGATAGGCTTTAATTAATGTCAGCCATTTCACCATTGTTTATGACCACCACCATAATACCACAAGTAAATTTCAATACCCAAACTTCTCATTAGATCCCAATTGAATTCCATATTTAAAGAAAAAAATTAAAACATTACCAACTTGGCAAGATAAACATATGAAGATCGCAACCTTATCACCAAGTGTGAGAGTGAATATTAATGTTGCACTATTCAGCTACACGAGGGCTTTTGGCAACAGAACTCGTAATTTTGAACCATGGTCAAGTGATGAAGACTACATCTGAGCTGGATCCCCTCCCCCTTTTCTCCTAACTTCCACACCACACCAAATGGGAGGACAATTGAGCTTCAATAAGCTTTGCCCCCCTACACAGGGGATCTTCAGTGGTGCCAGGCTCGAAGTCACAAATCCTTTTCCTTAACCTCTAGGTTACTATGGCCACAATCTTATCCCACAAAGAGAATTATAGCCCCTTTAAAGACTGCTTATTAACTGGTTCTTTTTTTTTTAAATGCTCAATCAATTTCTGGACATTTGGGATAACCAGATTAAGTAGGACACTTGCTCTGTCCCCTTTATCATTTCAAAAATTTATTTTAGATTTTTTTTTTACCCAACTTCAAATATTAATAACACACATTCTTTTTTAATAAAAATAAAATAGTGTCAAATTCTTCAGAAGTTACAGTAATAATTTTCTTATATTTAATTATTTTACATTACAATAGACAATAGAAAGAAATTCACAGGCACTCTAATTCTCAGACAGGAGATAAGGATTCAAAAGAACCAAATGCTCCTCATCCTTATATATATATTTCAAGTGATTTCCAAAAATTTTCATTATTTCCTGAGCACAACAGATTCAAATGTATCATGGCTGAATACAGTACTTCTTGAAGTATTGTACGGGAGGCTTGCCTTATTTAAATAAAAAAAAAGGTACTAAAAAGGGATTTCGATTGCATATAAATGTCAGTTTGAGATTGTATTAAAGTATGAATAATCTGAAAAATTAACAATGTATGCAAAGGCTTTCTGAAGACTTTAAGAGAGCCAAGAAAAGATAATCCACATAATGTGTGGTTCCCATGGTTGAAAATAACATCAAATCTCTTTGAAGCATGAAATAACATTTCATAACAGATAAGTTTCCTTTAAAAAATTAAAAAATGTTAAAGTAAATTAATTTAATCACAATCAACTAAATTACAATAGATGAAAAATGATTGATTTTATTGTAATAAATAAAAATATTGATATAATTAAATAGTACCATAACCAACTATATTATTTGAAATAGAAGGGAAAAATTCACTTTGTAGAAAATCCTTTTCTATCAGAGGAAACAAAACTTATTGTTTGGATCCTATTACAGCTCCTTTATGTTGGAAAAAAAATTTGATGCCAAATAATTTTTTTTTGCGATAAAATTTATGATTTAGCAACCCTACAAAATAAAGAGAAATAGTAAGCCTACTGGACAAGATTTTTTTTAGTTTTTCAGGATTCAGACAGTGGTCACTTTTTCCAATGGTCGCCTTCGACGGTTGTGCAAGAGATTTTTCTAGAAAGCTGAAAGTGAAGAAATGAGTGGATTTTTTCTTTTTCTGAGTGAGAACTGTAGAAAGAATGTTTGTTAGAGAGAAAGGGTAATGCATTCATTCATTCAATTTGGACGATGTTTTTTCTCACTACTGTATCTTAGAAGCGATGGTTTTTTTCTGTTTTCTTCTTGAAGCCCTTTTGGAAACCATGTTTTCCTTTTTTGAAGCTCGATGAATGGATATTTTTTCTTTTGATTGAAAGCGGTAAGAAAAAAATTATTGCTTTTGTGTATGAAGAAAAGATTGAAAATATTTTGATATGGATGTCTGAAATATGGAAAGAATTTGTGTTTGTTTGAGGGAAATGGAGATCGTTGTCTCATCAGCCTAAAGCATGCATATCACATGTTTGTTTTTTTCCCACTGTTGTATTTTAAAAGTGAGATTTTTTTTTTTGTAAACTGTTTTAGAAATCAAGTTTCTCTTCATAAAAGCACAATGAGTGGATTTTCTTCTGAGTAAAAGAGGCAAGAAAGTAATGATTGTTTTTTTTGTATAAATGGAGGATTGATAGAATATTGATATAGATGTCTGAAATTTGGGAAGAATTTGCATTTGATTTCTTATTTTTGATTTGAAGTTTCCTGTGTTGTTCATTGCAGAAATCACATTTTTTCGACATTTTTTGTCTCTTGACGCCACTTTGAAAACCACATTTTTCCCACTTGCTTTTGTCTGTGATGCCATTTTGAATAACATGGTTTTTTCCTTGGCACCATTTAGCAAACAAATTTTGTTGCTAAATACACTACTGTGCTAGGATATTACCAAATTCTTGCTAGCTCTAACTAAATTGGCATTAAAAGCTATCAATCATGTGCTCTAGTCCTGCTAGTTTGATATCACGGGGCATCACGCCATGTTGTTCATGTTCGCCAAGATGGGCGATAACATTACAATATGGTTACCTTGATATTTTTATTGTCTGGTGATGTGGTTGCCATGGAGATAACATATATTAGAAATAATTTTTATTGGTTCCGTTCCCCTGGTAATCCTATCAATTTCAGGCGATTTTATTTTGATTTCTTTTACAATTTAACCATTTTCACTGCAATCCTGAATCAAAATATATTTCAGTCTTCTGTTTTATTTAATGCTATTTTCGAATATGGATATTTCTAATATCATTGATGAGAACTAGGATATTTTTTTAAAAAAGAATGAGTGCTATATTTTTAATTATTTCTATAAATCATTTAATTACAATTTATATTACTTTTTAAAAATGTTTTCTTTTTTTCGTTTCTTGTTCGATGAAATTCGTTGAAGAAATTTGCAGTTTTTGGAACATAGCAAGCTTTCAGTACCATTTAGTTGCTATTCATTATCAATTTTAATATATATTATGTAATTATTTTATTAATAATATAAAAATACAATAATTAGAATGTGTAATAATCATATAATATATGTTATTTGTAATAATTATATTATAAATATTATTACATGCGTTACTTATTTATTTCTAAGTATTATGTTATTTATTACTCTTGGTTAGTCTCAATCTATTCCTAAATTCTTCATTTGAAATCGATTCATTGAAATCATTCGATCGAACAGTTCTTTAAAATTATTTTCCTGACGAGTCTTACCGCCAGGCCGCCATCTTGAATTTCATTCCAACGGCATGCGCTGCTTGGCGTGATTCTTTATCACGCCAAACGGCGTTTGGCGCCGTGCCCCGTGATATCAAACTAGTTCCGCTCTAGTTTATCCAGAAGCATATGTTTGTCTTAATTTTCAACATTTCCCTGAATGCGGGCAAATCTGCCTCTAAACACAAGTCAAGAGTAACTTTCTTTGTAGCACTACATCCAACCATGATTTCATCAGATCTGTCATCAACAAAATAAAGAGTCCACTGGAAATAACCAAAACCAGAATAACCATTAGGAATTTAAAAAAATAGTATAAAATCAATGATGTCTTAACGCATGGTTCAACTGGGCTTAGGGCCTCATCATATTCTCAGCCTTATTAAAATCATAAGATTCGAATAATTTCAATATTCAAATGTTTTTTACAGTTGTATTCTCCGAAAAACTAGGAATTTCAAACAATATGTCAACTGGCTACATGTGATGAACGTCGTCCATGTATAGGCCTAGGTCTACCAATATGCATCATCATTACTCCTTCAGTCAAAAGGAGGTAGCAGGTTTGTGCCATTTGTAAGTCATGCACATTTATTTGTTTTGGGTTATTGTTTGCACGAATATTTCGCAATGTATGCTATGTACTGTCTAATTTAAGGTTCACATGGGGCCTACATTTTTGAAGAGGGTCCAGGACCTACTTTTTTGTAGAAATCCAGGGCCTCAGGAAGTCTCAAGAGATCCCTGTAAAAACAATCTCCAACAGAATTGCATTTTCTCCTCGGGAATAGGATTGCAAACATTGTAAAATTATCTTGCCAAGTTGATAATATTTTCCTTTAGTCATCATTCAAAAGGTTAAATAGGATCCAATTGCCATTAAAATAGTCAACTTACATAATTCTATAAAAACTGGTACTACACCATTTTAGGGACCATGAAGCCAAACATATCCAATGTGTCATATTTTGATTGTAGTGAATGTATTCTTATCAGATAACATCAAATTTCTTGCTAGCTACACCTTGGAAATAACATCACCAACCCATGGTTCCAATTATCCATATATATCATTGTTAATAGAAACCTTATTTTTAGGTTTCTATTATCAATGATATATATTGCAAATTAATTATAATTTACATTTTGTTTCACCCCATGAAATCAAACTAGCATCTGTTTAATATGACAAATCTATTAAAAAGCTTTACATAAAACATTGAAAATTTTCCATTCTGTTTCAGAATCAAAACCTTTTGCTGATGTTTCTACTTTGTTAACAAAATATCAAAACAATTTCATTACCAAACTCAATTAGAGCATTTACATCAGTTAAGTGAAGTTTGGAAATACAACAGAGGAAAAAAATTAGTTTTTTTTTCTTTATATAGTTTTAGTCATATTACAAAATATCATCAAACCAGAAAAACATAAACAATATGATGCAAAAACTAACACCTACAGCTCTTATCAATAATGTTTCCTTTAATTAGAAAACAATACCAAGAGAGGAAGTAAGGTAAAATATAACGATCAAGATCCAGATTTTTTGGACAATAAACAGCATCAAAACTATTCCAAAATCCTTGAAAAAAACTTACCACCATTTTTGTTGTCCATATCTGAATTTGATATCTGATTATTATTCATAATTTAGTTTTCACTCAGCCACATGCACAATCGTCCACAAAGCGGAATGATCGATGATATCATTTCATTTCAATTTCCTTAGGATATTTTGTTTTCTTTTTCAGTTTAAAGGTCTGAAAATAACATGAAATAGTTTTAATCAATTAAATAACAAAAATTAAATTAAATTAAAAATAATGTAAAAATGGAACAGTTTTACATAAAAAACATTTTTTAAGCCATTTATGAGATAACTAGAAATATCTCATAAATGGCTTATTTATACAGTCGGTCGATAAAATAGTTGAGCACCGTGACCCTTTCAAAAAATCATTGAAAATGGAAAACGACCTTTTTTGAACTAATCATTTTTTATGACTTGCCCCACAAGATTTGTGTTTACATGGTTGCGCTATTTTTTTTTATCATCTCCCAAAATGTTTGATCCCCAGTGATACAAATGATATTGAAACATGTCGGGGGGGGCAAATGAAATTTAGGCATGTCAAGCTTGGTGTGTCTTGAAAGCAGTGACCCATGAAATGTAGGCATTTCAACGTTAGTGTGTTGAGAAAACCAGGAGAATCATTCCAATATGGGTGTGGAAGGGTACGAGCCATCTCACGACATGAAGCCTTTCAATCTTCGGGTGTCAAGGAAACACGGAGGACTCAACTTGCAGCCAGCAGGCGAGTCCAATGTTTTGTGTCAAGTTTGTAAAAAGATGCATTACAATCTTGGTACATAATTTGGCCCAAAAAAAGGGAACCAAGTCGACATACGACTCGATCCCCCTATTTTCGGATTTTGAATATTTTGGCTAAAAACATTTACCGATAAAGGCTCATTCACAACAAGGCGTTCGCCGTCGCGATCACAGTAGAAATCAGATATTTTCGTCGATCGATTCACACCAAAGCGTTTTCGTACGCGCGCGGTGGATTTCTGCTCATTAGGTGTTGCTGAAGATAGTAGTTGAAAATCACTCTTAAGTAGTTAATTCTGACTTGTTAAGTATGGATCGCAAGAGAAAAGAATTTTTTGCAAATTTGTTAGTATTAAAAAGGGAGGGAAAAAAACAATAGCGGGTTCGACGTATTTTTAAAAAAAAGTGATTAAGGTGAACATCTATGCTAATAGTTGAGATACGAGTCTGAGACACATAAATCTATTTTAATTTTTTTCGAATGTCGCCGTAGCTTTTCGATAATTTACTATCAATAGTTGGGCCAATTATTTCTAAAATCGATATTATAGAGATAGTGTTCAACCAAAGGATAGATTGGCTTCACCTCTGAGGTGTATACAAATTTCTTCTAATGTGAATAAATTAGTTCTGAAACTTTTGATGCTCTTACAAATGTTTATTATTTGCTAATGTTTATTATAATGTTTATTTGATGCTCTTACAAATGTTTAAAAAATTTAAATAAGAAAGTTTAAAGCCACTTCTCTTACTTGCTGTGTTGGTTAAACACTGAATTTTTGTCATGTAACAGAGATTAAAAACAAAACATTATTTGGGATGTCTTTAGAAACAGGGGCTTTTTCACGCTTCAAAATACGCCAAAAACGCCAAGCCGCGCGAGTATCATTCTAATAAGGCTGCCGTCTGTTAGATCTTACTTCTGGCTACGTCACAGAGTTAGCGCAACACGAAGTAATTTAGAACTAGAAATAAGTGGTGGAGTTCGGTTCTTCCGCAAGATAATATAGTCCGAAATATAATTACATTTTTTAAAGAGAATACATAAAAAGTAATGAATTTTTAATGTCAGTTTTGAGCTTATATTACATAATAATTTTTTAAAGATTCTTAGGATAATGACAGCTAAGGAGCGTCCTCATTACATGACCATGGTTCAAAATTATGAGAGCCTTCACCAATAGCGCTCGTGCGGCTTTATAGTGCGATGTAAATATAACTCTCTCTCTCTCTCTATTACTTTCTTAAATAATGTTATTAAAAAATTTTACATTTGTTTTAGTTTAAAATTTGTTGTTTGATATTTGATTATTGGAAATGCTATATCTGCACATTTTTAAGAGGAAGAGGATGGCGGAAGATGGTACATCCTTCTCTAACTGCCACATCACATTCACATCAAAGAGATAAAAGTCAAAATTAAATGCTATAATCCTTGCATTCGGTTTTTCAAAATTTATTTATACAAATACAAAAGTAGCTTTAATGTTATTCTTAAAAATGCAGCTATCTTTCTAATATAAGATTTGGGAATATTTCTAAAAAATTCTATATTCAATTTTTTTTTCTTCAAAAACTGCCGCAAAAAAATATACGTTCGTGTGCTATATTTTTTCTCAAATTTTATTTTTAAAATTAATGGCATTGTAGTTTTTATTATTTAAATACATTTAAAATTGTTTATTTCATTTTTTTAGTTATATAATATGTAAAATAATTCATTTTTTAAGAGTATTGCTGGCTGAAAAAGCTGCATAAAAATTCAAATTTGGCAATAATTATCGAGCAATTGCCAAGTTAATTGATATTGTTAAATTTACTTCATTACTGAATTTTTTATGGAAGAATAATTGTGCTTCAGAATGAGGGAAACTTGCTGTCAAAGCTTGGAAAAAGAAAGAAGGAAAATTTTTTTCTATGACTTGGGAACACTTATCAACAAGAAAATTGAATACAAATGTTATTGAATTTCATTAGTTCAATATTTTCAAATAAAGATCATAATAAAAAGAAAGTTTATTAATTAATGAAGATGGACATCTTGACTTTAGTATTTCAGATAAAACTTTAATTTCAATCCAGATAGTAAAGAATATTTTAATTCAATTGCAATAAAATCAATTCAATAGTTTGTTTTTTTCTATATAGATCAAACACAAATCCATTTATTTTGTTAAGAGGACACAGAACGATTCGCAAAAATCGGTCAAAAAATCAAATTTAATTTTTTAGCTTAAACTATTTTTTTTTTTACTTTTCTATAACCTGACACAATTTGAAAGCTCTAAACTTAAAAAACACAGAATTATAGGATAACTGTTGCGTTCGTTTTTATTCACATCCCTATGAAAATCAAAACTATAAAATTTACCTTAGTTCGGAAAGATAAAATAACTAGTTTGCCTTTATTTAAAATGCTAAGACTTTTTTTCTATTGTGCATAATGCTTTTTTTTTACCTATTGCTAATAGTACATGTAACAAAAGTTGCTATGCATTTTTAAATCAAAGCAATACTTATTTTTTTCAAAATAATTGATCTCAGCTCAGAATTTATACATTTTTTAAGGAATTTTCAATAAGCATTCATACAAAGAAGTATTGTACTAATACCAATAATTTTATTTCAAAACCCATACCAACATTTATTATGCATAGTTTGACCTTCTCGTAAATCAAATTTCATGCGTGTATGTAAACTTTTGTAGGAGGAGTAGCATTTTAAAATCACTTCACAAATTTTAAGTTTTTTTCTTAACAAATTAAATGGCTAGCTTTTTATGAAATTTTGAGCACAAAATCTGTTTTACATAGTGTGCGCACATAGGAGGCAACCAAATGTTTGTGTGCGATACTGTATGTATACATTAGATTTTGTTACAAATAATTTTTTTTAATTTACAATGTTTTTGATCTAAAAATAATATAAATTTAATTAGAAATTTTTGTTTATTTTAAAATAACTTTATTGAGGTGTGCATCAAAATGGGTAGAAAATATTATTGTTGTTATTGAAAAAAAAATGCAACAGCAATATTCATATGTTTAAGTGGGGTTGAAAGTAAAAGTTAATGATTTTCACACGAAAGAAAAATTTAATTGTTTGAGATTATTCTTAAATTCTTCTTGAATTCAAAGTGAAAATCCTTCGTGCTTTTAATCTCTTTTTATTTTGCTTTAAGTTTATTCAATATTCTGGTTTTTGAATTTTGATAGTTATTACAAAGGAAGAAAGTAGTTCCTTGTATGGTAAACTATGTATGGTAACCTAGTATGGCTACTAGTATTCTACACGAGTAAAAAAAAAAGGACAGTTTTGCTTGTCTTTCTGTCCCCACACAATCGATGACCTACCTCTCTTTAAAACTGCCATGTCTTCATTTTTAAGGAGTTGGGAAGATCACTGGCGGCAATATATTTTAGACACATTTTTTGACCATTGGTTTTTCTACACCCTATTGTTTTAGATTTTTCTCATTTTTGCCTGCCTCTCATTCCAAGTAAGGTTTTTTAGAAACTACTATAAATCCAGCTACATTCTCTCAGATAAGGATTTATTGTTGTCAATGCCAAAAATACGATGAAAAGCCGTTGGGGAGGGGTTAAGCAATTAGCTGCTTCTATGTACACTGTCCTTCCCCTTTGGCGGAAGAAACGTCCCAACATCTCAAACGGGTACTGTATTGTATTATGCAGAATTTGACCCCTTGGATAAGACGACCCTTCTCTATTGTTCAAGCAAAAGCTGCTTTCTGTGAAATTTTTAATAGGACCCCTTTTCTTTCTCTGATAAGGATCTTTAGCTGACCGGTCAATCCGTTCATTGTATGCATTCTCCTTACGACAAACAACGATCTTTGCAGCTGGCACATAATAAAATAAAAAAACCATCCCATTTCCGCTGTTTTTCTCTCCCACCTCCCAAAGAGAGTGTTGAAGGATTCGCTTTTGAGAGTTCTGGGTATTTTTGCTTAGATTTGATAAAACAAAATTTGCATACTAGCTATGTAAAGATATTTAAATTTATGTGTTCAATAACCCACAATTTTCTAAAAAAAGTTATTGCATATTTAAAAATATTATACAAATATCAAAAACTCATAATTTGATTTTTAAAATATTTTAATACCACTAAATGCTGAAAATTATACTAACAGTGAAATTTTGAATGTGAAAAAAGAATGTTTAAGGAATCACACCTTTCTCTTTATAAAACAAAAATACGTTTTAATCAATACGATTTAGATCTTTTCAGAGATCGTAGCCAATCTTCAAAAAAGCCTAGCATTAGATTTAGATTTGGTTATAGACCAGAGCCAATAAAAATATGATTAATAGCATTTGGTTAATTTAAGACTTAAAATAAGAATATTATTTTTTTAAAAATTCATTTTATTGGTAATTTTTTTTATTGCAGAACATCATATATGGTATTAAATATAGCATAAGATATGCAATTCTGTATTCCTGTCCTTCTAAAAAGTAAAATCATTTTTAGGATTTAAGAAGAAAGCCAAATCTTCAAAGTCCTTATCTAGAATGAAATTTAAATAGTGATTAACATAAATAATTGTGGAATATCTTAACGTTATATTCTATTGTTTACTATTCCGGGGTTCAACTGAATAATTTTATACTCGTTAGTACAATGTTTTGCAAAGCTAAATAGTTTTCTAATAAATAAATTATAGTTTGAAAAAAAAACTAAAAAAACACGCTTTTATACTGAATTGAACTAAAAAGTAAAAAAAATTATTCTTAATCTATATAAATAAAAATGTAATGTGTGTTTGTTCAAAGCCACTGATCTCCGAAACTATTGGAGAATTCCCTCTGAAATTTTGACATAACGTTGAACTTGAATCCGGACGGGTTCTTATGTACTCATTATTTCGCAATTAACTCTAAATTTTTTTGAAATTTAATTTTTAAGTGATTTTTGGGTGTTATGACGTCATATGATGTGTTTCTCACTGAATACGGAAATTTATACTTTACATGCAGTTTTTTCGGGATTATTAGATATTTTTATTGTAATTATGGTTATAGATTGTAATATTTCTCAATTTTTTTGTTCTTTAATTCTTAATTAGGATTTTTTTCGAATAAATCATTTTTTTTAATGATTATTCTTTTAACAACGAAAATTTTGTTTTGCAGTGTTGGCAACATTCGATAGTATTATGGCGGGATGTTTATGATTTTGCTTACAAATTACGACTTACTTTTTGAGTAATTTCATGCAGATTTTATTTATTTTTTTTCGTTATATTATTTGTTATAATTATTTTTACAGATCAAAACTTTTCGAACTGATAAAGGGGTTTAGTTCTTCTGCAATTAACGTTAGTATTGAATTTCTGTTTCCGTTATTTGCTTCAGATAGATGCTGCTAATATTCATAATATTAATTTCATTCTATTTTATCTTTCTCTCCAGTAATTCTTTTTTCACTGAATGTTTAATTTTTTTATATATATTTTACTACTTACGTGTTTTTCTTTTTTCGCCGATCATGCACCGTAAATGAAAGGACCTCGCAAAAATATTTTTTTGCACTTCCTGATGTCTTAATTTGGCGAAATGAATTGAATGGTATTGTTCTTAAATATGGTTTTTTTTAATCTGTTTTTGACAATTTAATTTGATGTCTGAAATACGAAATAAAGATTTTGTGATGTATATTTTGTGTTTGTATGGAAATTTATATTGATTTAATCAAATTAGTGAGCCGTATTTTATTTTTGATATTTTTTTATGATTCAATTTTATTCTATAAGTAGCTGTACCACATGTTGCTGTCGCTCAGTCAGGTTAAAAAGACTGATGCACAACAAATATGCCATAAGGATGCATTATTGCAGCAATCGCCAACTCTATTATAACTCGCCAAGTTGGCATCCTCGATTTCCTATGTGTCATATGTTTTTAATTGGCAACCAGGTGCTTCGTTTCATATAATGTCGCCAATAGGTTGTGATAATACTCGAGTACCAAAGAAAGTATCCTAATAAAAATTTTCAACAAAAACATGTGAATCAGAAAATAAATAGTAAAGAACCATGAACAAACTAAATGTGAATCATTAATATATATAAGAAAAAATGGTACTTGCATATTATCGCAACAATTAACCATTCTATTATTAACTCGCCAACTCCTATTTCCTATGTATTGTATGTGCTGAATTGGCAGCCAGGAGCTTCGTTTGAAATAATGTCGCCAATAGGCTGCGATAATATGTTAGTAATGTAACGTCGTGGAAATAAATTGAAGGTGTACGCCAAGCTAATTATTAAAGAATGCCTTATTACTGTGATCTAATCAAATGTTTATTTGACGACAACATTCAAAAGATCATTGGATAGAGAAAAAATATTCGTTACAAGTGTTCGTTTGATACAGCCAGCTATTTCTGTTTCATATTGGTGTCTGCCTAGTGGTCAGCTCCTTGCTTCTTTTTCCAGTCACCCGTTGGGTACGGCCTCAGGAGTCTCTCGTTGGTATGGATCCGGAGGCTTACGCCTTGTGCTTGCTTCCTATCTCCGTCCCTAACGTCTCGCAGGTCAATCGTCGGAGTCGATCGGGTCTTCCCCTTCTTCCTTCGTCCACAGGCTTCTCTATCTAGAATCTCTCGTTGGAGTCTGTCCGGAGTCCTTCCTTTGCTCCTTCCTTCGTCAGCAGGCTTCTCTCTTGGGAATCTATCGTCGGAGTCTGTTCGGAGTCCCTTCCTCCGTCCGCAGGGTTCAGTTACGGGAATCTCTCGTGGGAGTCTATCAGGAGTCCTCCCCCTTTCTTTTTCCGAAGTCCACTCTTTTAAACTTTAGGGGCGGGTTCACTCCACGCCCCTCATCAATCCCCATTGGCGGACCTCAGGGTTTTGCACCCGGCACCAACGGTCTTGCACGTCATCCATTCGTGCAGAGATGACAAAGGTCCGGTCCCTCTCAAAGGTTCCCGGCGACAAGGGCCCAGCTGACATCTGGCACTTCAAACACCTCGCCGCCGCCTGCAGAGGCGCCAGCATTCAAGACGTACAATCACTGCCCATGAATAGAAAATAATGCAGCGATGCCCGGCCCATAGTGTCCGCCAGACATACCGTCGCCGACGGTCCAGCTGTCTGATACAACACAATACCTTCAAAGCCACGTGGTCCCACGCTGTGGAGCCTACAATGAAAAAGGGCGTCTCCTCCATTGTGACGACGTCACAGTAACAAATAGTTTAAAAAATACATTAATAAGTTCATAAAATAGTCAAGAACATATGAATGAAGGGTAGTGTTAAGCAGAAGGATAAAAAATTACTTTCTAAATGTGAATAAAAAAACTATCGTATACAAATAAAATATACTAAAATTTGATGAAATTATTCTGCTCTGGAATCCGTGAGGGTTAATTTTATAATGCTTCTGGGTAGACAATGTTTTGTGTTGCTTCATTTTCTGTGCAAATACAGAAATAATTGTTTGGTCTGCTTATTCTAGAACACAAATAATTGCCATTGTGAGAATTATCCATGTCTTGATCTAAGCCACTCATTTTAAAGATATGCCTAGAACTTTGTTGATAACGATTGAAAATTGTAAAAATCTTCAATTATTATAAACGCGTTGTCGAAAATTTATGAAATCCATGTTTTTATTTGAATTTTCCTTGCGTATTCAATGCAAAATATCTTTAACCGTGTGCGATTTATATTTCATCCCTAACTCTGTTGGAGAGCAGGCATGATTAATATATGATTGCAAACAATGTACAAATTTGATTTTATATTGTTATGTTATTTGCGTCATTAATAATATTTCCAGGTGTCTGTTACATTTTGAATGTAGACAGTCACCTTAATTATTTTGTGATGCATTGCATTGCTATTGAGCTGTGTCTTTTATGATAGCGTTAATTTTGTGTGAGTATAGTTTATTTTTTCATTATTCTTCATTTAGTTTGTTTTTCTTATTTTCAGTGCAATTGGTGAGAATTCTGTTCTGTCAATTAATCTTTTTTGAATTCAAACTATATTGTGAAATTGAACTGTTTGGAGCGATTTGTTCAAGTAGAATGAAATCCCCCATTGCATCAAAATTGAGTTATGTTGATTGATTTCGATACAAGGCCCATTCAGAGCTGTTTTGCAATTTCATACATTTTTGTTTTTACTTCTTTTTAAGTGAAGTCATTGGCTTCGGTACATTAAATTGCATTTCAGAAAATCAAACTAAGGTCATCACACTGGGTTAGCAAAGCAGTGTGAAGGGTAATTGCACATTAAATTGGAATAGGCATCAGCGAACAAGCACAATGCAGTCAGATGGCTCAAATACGTGTTGAAGTAAGTAGGTGGTCGTAAGATAGTGATTATTTTTTCAAATTAATGCTTTCGCATCGATAAAAATATTTAGTTCTTTTTATGTCATTATGTTTGTTTGTATTTTAATTTTTTTTAAGCGTGGGATATATACTTTGGATAATTTTATATATAAAATACTAATTTTAATTATGTACGTTGGATCTGTTTGGCGTGATTTCAAACCTCTCCACAAATGAGTAGAATATCAATTGAAATCTTCCAAGTATTTTATCTTTTTCTGGTGATCTAATTTAAATTAAT
>BMAO01008835.1:0-23367 GCA_019973975.1 Trichonephila clavata | reverse complement strand
CTACTAGATAACAGCTACTGCAACTTAATATTTTCAAAGAATAGTTTCAACACAATTGCAAATAAGTCTGTATGAGTGTCAGTGGCAGTCTTAGGATCATTGAGGAAACTTTAAATCACTCAGACATACGTTGGGAGTCAGGGAGGGGTGTTCAAAATCTTGGGGGGTCCGCAATGTAAGGTTGGTATACAAAGGGTTGGTATGCGTGTCGACTGAAAGTTTAAGAACCACTGCTCTGTATGCGATTCAGGTCTGGATATTTCTCTAGACACTCTTCCCTCTTAATATCCTTAGTCTCAAGGGGTATTCGTCGACCAGCCGAACCCTGTTTGAATTTGTGTTATCTTCCATAAAAATGAGCTGGATATCAAATATTCCTCTAAAAAGCCTCACACAGTTCTCTAAGCTCTCATTTCCACACAAAGAAGTTCATTCCTGAGGGATATGCACCTCATGCTGGGACAGAATCCTTTGTTCTCTCCATTTGTGAAAGTGTCGGGAATCAGTGCTCAAACTGAATCGTGACCCATCAGTGAAGAGAACACAAGCCTACCGCTCCCGATTTAAGGATGAGGCTGTCTGCACCAGTCACGCAGTCTCTCCTGTGACTTGGAGTAAATAGGATGCAGAACCATTGGTCTTCTGCCATATAGCCTTGTTCTATAAAGTATTTGGTAAACATTATATCTGGAACTGAGGTACTAGAAGCAGAGAGAGTTCATTTGTGAGTTGAGTAACTCTCCTTTCCTAATGACAATTGACATTTAAAGACAAGTAGCGGTAATTCTGCCCCATGAATGTAACTGGTTTTCTGGACATTGTTCTGATCTCCTGGAACTGAATCCATAATTTGGAAGAAAAAAAAGTTCTCGGACGTATTGTGCCATCTTGCTGCCTCCGCTTGGTGTTGATCTGTCTCCATTCTAGCATCTACTCTCCTTAGTAATCCTCCATTAATCGTAAGCCATAGTGAATGAGTGAATATTAAGGTCGCACTGTTCAGCTAAAGAGGAGACAGAGAAAAAATTGGATTGAAAGGCATCTTTTCTTTGTCATGTATACCAATTTTCATTAAAAATGATTCAATAGTTTTTCAAAATTCGCAGAAATGTGTTTGTCTTTTAACTTTTTTTACAATGTGAATATGAAAAAGATTAAGGGCTCTTCAGACATTAATTTGGGATACTCTCGTGGTCTGAGGAATTCATGAAAGAAAGTTAATCAAATACATTTATTTATAGAAGAGACTTTAAAAACGACTCATTACACTGAAATAAGACATTCAGAAAACACAAAAACAGCAACGACAACACAAAAATACCCGAACGTAGCTTAGGACTGATTAAAACGTTCTATTCTTCAATCCGAAAAGTCTCCGCTTATTTAAGCCAAGCACTCTGTTCACTAATACGATTTGAATGTTCTATTCAGTTTTTAATATTCTTCTACAAAGTTTTTAACTTTTTCCTGTTAAACTCTTTAATCATTTCACTAGTAATTCTATAGAAATTAGAACTATATTATATATGATACAAATATAAAGTTTTATATAATAATAGAATTAAATAGAAGTTATACATGAGATACTAATTTTTTTCTTCATAACATACTCTTCAGAAGGCTCATTGGCCGATTACTTTTTATTCTTATTCCCGTAAATTTATTGTGCTGTAAAATATTCGACTTTCAGTTCAATGCCGAAAATATATTTGTATCGGAACTCATTACACTATTCTTAGAAATTAAATAACCTATGTTTTGAATCGAATACATTTTGGAATGGATTCTAACGTGTTTTACTTCATTTAATTTTGATGAGACATAAGCATGTGAGGCAGAAAATTGTAAATTAGTTTTTTTCTTAACTGTATAAAACCGTATGTAATGTTGGATATGCATTATAAATTATTAAAGTTTAATAATCAGAAATGCTAGTAGTATGTTGTAATATTTAAAATAAATAAAATACATAGCGTATTAAATTGATAAAATCATAATATAAGATTGATATGATATTCTAGATCTTAAAATATTTAAAATTAGAACTGAACCAAGAATAATTATAAGAATTTCAAATCACTTAATGAACGCAAAATTGAAAATGACGGTTAAAATTTAAAAAAAAAAATTCATGGGAAAAAAGAGCTTGGAAAATTCTATAAAAGAGCATAATCTTTGCTTTGATTGTGGTTCTAAATTGAGAAATTGAGCCTTGTTCTTTGATTTGTTCTTGTGTTTCTTCAAAGTAAAACATAAAAACTATGTGCAAATATGTAACACACAGAGAGAAAATTAACTAAGTAAAAATTTCAAATTAATTCAATACAAATAATTAAGTAGCTCATTTTGTATTAAAGACAGATTTAACTGATAAAATTAATCTAAGGTGTCTGACTACATTTGAAACCGGAGAAAAGAGTACAAAAGAATATTTTTTTTAAATTCTTATTTCACTTGAATTAGAATATATGTATTAAATTGTTTTAAAAATATTATAACAATAAAAAATTATTTAAATGCATTCTTTTGGTGAAAAATGAAAAAAAGAATGACATATTTTCAAAACTTTCTCCTTTTATGAAAAATTCTTCTATAATAATATCTTGCCTATACATAACTAAGACTTTTGTACAGAGCCCGGACAAGGATTTTTGAAATGCATACTTTATAAATGGATTTTTTCGTGTATAAATATATAAGGGTAGAGAAGTTTTAGCAAATAAAACACCGACTTTATTTCAGTTAATAGTAACTCTAAAAATTTTGTGAATTTTTCAAAAATCCTTGTTCAGGCTCTGTGGAGCAGTCTGAGCTTGGAATATGCCATAGGTTCTCAACGTGGGCGATAACACCTCCTTGTGGGCATTTGAGGCTTTCAGGGGGGCAGTAAAAAACCCAGAGAAAATTAGGAGACGTTGAGATGGCACAAAGGGGCTTGGACAAATTAACCAAATATAGTCTAAAAAGACTAAAAACAAACAACAACAAACACGTTGATTATGTAATAACAAAAGTAAACTTTAATGCTGTTTATCTTATGTTGATTGCATGTATTTAAATCATTTCTATATCGCATGTACGAAAATTCACATATTTCGCTAGTTCGGGAAGTGGATGTGAAAAACTTAAAAGATTACACATTACATTCAGACCTACATTAAATTGAATGATATAGTGCATTTTAATTTCTATAGTGTTGTCTGTGAGCAGTAGGAAAAATGTTTCGTACACTGCATTTCATTACGTATATTATCAAAGAAATATAATTAAATATGTTAACCAGGAATATTAACGTGTGATTCTTTAAATGCTGAAACTGTCAATTTATATTTATTTTGAAAGCAATAGTTTATTATGAATTATTTCGTATCATCAAAACCCCTGCCAGTCTTTATAACAGGTAAGCTAAAAATTTTAATTCCACTCTTTTAAATGAAGATATTCAGGAGCGGTGTTTCAATTATAACAATATCATTTTATGACTAAAATATATATTACACAATTAAATATATTTGTAGCAATAGCGATTTCACAAGATTCGCAAGTAAAAAAATTGGGGCTTTAGAAAAAGAATTAAATTGAAAAATATATTCTATTACAATAGAATATTTTTTTAAAAATTTAACTCTTGTTTTCACCATGTATTATGTACACTCTTATTTCTCTAGAGGGGGGGGGGGAGGCGATATCGAAAGATTTATTAGAAAGAGGGTCGCCAGTTAAAAAAAGTTGAGAACCTATGGTACAGATAAACTATTATTTTTATAGAAGCATTTTTTTTATAAAAGGAGAATGTTTTATAAATGTCATCTTTTCTTCTTTTTTTTAACCAAAGGAATTGCATTTAAATATTTTATTATTTTAATAATATTCTTAAGCCAATAGTATATGTGTATTGCAATTCAAGTGACAATAAATATCAAAGTTTATTCATTTACAAAATTATGGTTCCCAAACTTATTCAGATACCTTGATTTGAAATCTCTCATTCGTTGCCCCCTCCTCAAACTTCTCAACTCGTCTTACACTCGTTATTCTTTGACTGCGATTTTTCGAAGAACCAATTCAATTAGCCTTCACCTCTGAAAACCACCGCGGCGATTAATAGAACCAGCAATTGGAACACTTCCTCATACTGAAGCAGCGCTATCTACCAATGCATCTTCCCATACTAAATTAGGCACTGGTAAATCTTTCACACAGCTCGTATCTGCAGCTAGTTAAAAGCTTTATACTACCTTCCGTATGCGTCTGATGTGATGTTAACAGCTTTAGTACCAAGTCACGGCGTTTGGTTGGTGCTCTACAGCAAACCAGGATAACTGTCAGTTTCCGTGCGGGCAAGTAGTCTAACGGAAGGGTTTCTTCAATTACAAAGAATAGCCTGATGGTCATCCATTGAAACTGGCAGACACAGGTAGGGACAAGTAATTATAATACTGGAGGCAAATCTGAATAGTTCTGGAGCAAGAGAAAAGGCCGATGGAGATAAACACTTATGACAACATGGGATCACCACACTCCTACGCCTCACTGCGGAGGGAGGTTATGATATCTAGGAGCGAATTCGTGACCAGATTTTGAAGAACATGAGTCAGAGATAACGAGAGGGACGACGCCCATTTTGTTTTGTTCTTGGTGGTGCTTTTCGCTTTCTGGAATCATGAAGTCGTGCTACTGGAGAAGCGATGTTGCCTCGAAACGTAATAAGGAAACCAAGACTGTGGCCAAGGCGTGATCTGGCCAGAGGAGTAGATTAGACCACGATGATGCAGAGACAGGTGAATGATATGATTCATCCTTGGGGAATACATTCGTGGAAGATTCATTAAAAACTGAAGCTGTAATTCACAGAGGATTTTCGCTATACTAATTTTAGCCTCCGTTTATTAATTGTATGAAAATTGGGATTTCTGACTCCCGCTCAAACAGGTTTTTCAATATCAATATTAGAGTGGTGTACATGTACTCCATGTATTTTAGATGAATGAGATAAGACAAAATTCAAAGGCCTGGTCTTTCTTGAAATATTATGCTAATGTCTTACATAAGCTGATGAACTTTCTGTGAGACAGAAGGGAACAGTTAACAAAATGTTTTATTTCCGAATTAAAGGGGAAACTTAAATATGGCATTGACTGTACAAAATTGAAAATTCGTTTCTTTTAATTTTTTGTTGTTGAAATAATGAATTTGTTGAATATTGGAATCATCAATAGAATCATATATTTTTTTGGTAAATTTTAATATATTCTAGTATCAAATACATATATGGGTTTACTTCGGTAAAAAGAAATGTACCGTAATCCGGCGTATATCGCGCTCTTATAACATAAAAAAATAAGATCGAAATTTAAGGTGCACGTTATACGCCGGGTATAAAAGTGAGAACATTAAAAATAAAAAAAAAGACATAAGCATAGAAAAAAACTAGACTTCTATATATATCTATCGAAATGCTGTTTATTTAAAAGAAATTACACTCCTTCTGAACTTAAAGGGCTGTAGTTCTAGAAGTGTACTATTTTTTCTAAAGCTTGAAATAATATCTCAAATAAATGACTTCAAAACATAAAAGCATTTCATACCTATATTTCAGGTTTCTTCGTAAAAAGGGGGTGTGCGTTATACGGCGAATGTACCTGAAAGTTAAAAATGTGCAGCTTAAAGGTATAGGCGCGTATTATACGGCGGTGCGTGTTACACGCCGAATTTTACGGTAAATGGTTTAGTAGACTCAACTTTGTGAATCCCATGAAACTTGAATTTGATTTAAAACATAATACAATTGATATTTATTTATATATTGTATTTAATAGATAGAGAAATGTATGGCCGTAGAATTAATTTCTGAGTAAGCATGAATATTTCTAATGCAATGCTTGTGCTCCTGTAGAAGCTGCATTAACTTATTAAGATGTTTTTCACTTCCAGTTAAAGAGTAGTGTATTATTTTTTTAAACAGAAAATGGCCTCACATAAGTTTTTTTTTTTTCATGTGCCAATATGCATATTTTTTCCTTTATTATACTGCATCTCTAAAATTTAGAAAGAAATTCTAAAAATATTTGATTTTTCTCTTTTAACACAAGTGATGTAATAAATACGCTGTCGTGTTTTTTGGTGTTTCGAGGGTTAAAATAAATATCAGCCATAATCATAACAATTTTAATTTATTATTCTCACTCTTAGATTAACAACCCAGGGTAGGAAATAAACTTTTACTAAGTATAAGAGCAATTACAAAGCAGATAGAATACTTAACCTTGAGGCGACCTGTAGCCACCCCTTACATTAATACCTTCCTGTCTATCTGAAAACCCGGCTAGATGTGTTGGAGGAACTAAATGATCTAAAGACATTATTCCAATTCAAACTGATTTATTGATTCTTATCAATATATAAGAACAGACCCAACACAATTCTTATTAAGGTATATAAACGAGAATAGAGTGCAGAGGTGAGATATCAATACAAGCGGGGAAAATATCACAGAATTTCAACTGAATCTAAGACAGCTTAAACACGCGCAATTACAACTACGCTTCACACTAATAATCAGAAGTTACTTAATCAAAATGACAATACCTGATGTTTTAATGCTGCCGATCCTTCACGGAGAATTTCAGGCATTCAAATTAGCTGGATGAATTTGACAAAGACTCCACACTCCGTAATAGTTAATTCTACTGCTTTTCAATCTTCTAATCCGCTTCTCTTGGCGCACACCAATACGTATCAACCTCGCTTAACTTGTCAACAACTACGTGTTGACCTCTTACTCTCTTCACTTTACTTTAATTAACTTGACTTCTCACTTCCTCTTACTTAGCTATCTTCAACTCGCGAAAACCGAATTTATATAATATTCCTTATTTACATAAATCACGCTTGGCTCTCGATGAAGGTTGGTTAAAATAAATAATTTGATTTAAAGAGAAAAAGAAGAGGTTAGTGAAAACCCGTATAGATCCGTCACAACCTTTGATTGTAATTCACTTAACTTACTCTTGGACACTGGGTACCTGTGGTCTAAATTACCGTAATTCCGTTCTCAGTTATTCGACCTCCGGTCTTTATTAATCAGTTCTAACTTATTGACTGAATCGTCAATTAACAATCTTTAATCATTTAGCAATTCATCGTCGAGTAACTCTCTCGATTAGCTCTCAACTACTTTTCCCTAACCATTAACTTCGCGTACCCAAGAGTTAATGCTTAAATTTAACCCTTCATTTGCATTAACCGTGTCTTCTTCGGGAGAAAGTTTTCAATAGAACAACATTTAAAAGAAACAGATTTACCCCCAAGAGGATTAGTGAAGGCTCGCGGATATACCCATTACAGTGAAGTTAATACATTTAATATAAAAATATAAGAGAATTTATTATGTGAAAAAGACTTGTAAAAACAGTACACTGATTCCTATGGATTCAAGCATAATTGAGAAGAATAATTAACTTTGTTACTTTTATACATTATAGTGGAATCACAGAACTTTATATATTAACGTTAGAATCTTTTTTATATCAGAAAAGTGTGTGTTCCGAATTTGAGTCTCTTGTTCTTTAATATTAGTTAGATAGAGCCTTCACTTTTAAAAAAGAAAGCTACCTCGTATCTCAGTGTCCTCTCGCAAGTTAGAAATCTTATTAAAAGTTCATAAATATCTTCAGTGTTGAATATAAATCTTAAAAGGCTGTATCCTTTTATGTTCTTATATTCTCCAGCTCTATTAACAAACCATTGCCACAAGTCTGTTACACAACTTTGAACTGGATATTACGAAATAAAAAATAGTAAGAATAGGGTACGCTCTCACTCTTGACCTTGGACCTCATTTTTTCTTTGGCCGCGGTAGCCTAGTGGCCAAGGTAAGGGACTCGTGGCAGACATGCCACAAATTGAGCCTAGTGCCGCTGAAGATCCACCGTATAGGAAAGCGATGCACAGTGAATCTGTCGAGAGCTCAAACGTCCTCCTGTTAGTATGGTGTGGTAGTTAGGAGAGGGGGTGCCAGCTCGGTGTCGTCCTCGTCACTTGACTTTGGTTCAAAATTACGAGGTCCGTCGCCAAAAGCCCTCGTGTAGCTGAACAGTAGGACGTTAATATTCATTCCCTCACTGAATCTCATTTTTTGTAAAATGAACACCAAGAACTTCTAAAATGATTTTTTCTTTCACTCTCTTTTCGCTATATATATACACTGCTGGCCACCGTAAATGCAACACCAAGAAAGACAAGAGATCGCACAACAAAATTTATTTTGTAGATAATATGTTGACCAAGTATCAAATGATTAAATTTATAGACTTCTGTGAAGTGTGGTTCCTGCCAGAATCAGGAGCCAGAGTAGCCGCCATTGTTGGAGATCACCACTGCCACACGCCTCGGCATTGATTCAAAGAGACTTTGAATGTGCTCTTGGGTACAGCAGACCAAGAAGCTTCCACACATTGCCAAAGTTGAGCTGGTGTGGCAGCTGGGAGTGTAATCTGGATCAATCGTTGAGCAACCACGGACCACATGTTTTCTATCGGCGAAAGATCCGGAGAGCGAGCGGGACAGGGAAGCAATTCAATCTGGTGATTGACGAAGAATCTTTGGACAATGCGTGCCACGTGTGGTCGCGCATTATCCTGTTGAAATATGGTTATGGCCAACCCCTGAAGGTTAGGAAGGACAACTGGCTACAACACCTCAAAGATGTAGCGCTGGCTGTTTAAAGTACCGGCAATGCGTACTAGAGGAGTGCGAGAGTGATATCCAATACCGCCCCATACCATAGTACCCGTTGCAGGACCAGTGTGGCGGTGCATAACGCAGCTGTTCAGCATCCTCTCTCCGCGGTGTCTCCAGACTCGAATCCGACTATCGTGGTGTTGCAGACAGATGCGTGACTCGCCAGTGAAGACAAATTCATTCCATTCTGCCGCCCACATCCTTCTTTCATCGCACCATTGGCGGCGGAGACGCCTGTGGTTCTGCGTCAAGGGTAGACCAAGCAATGGACGTCTTGCGGACAGACCACTCCGCTGTAAACGACGTCGAATGGTACGCGCAGATGCTGAATGATGCGTTACAGACACAATGGGCTGTGCTAGGGTTCGTGATGTGACTGAGCGATCCGTCACTGCCATGCGCACAAGTTGCCTGTCCTCACGTGAAGTGGTGCACTGAGGTGGATGCGATCGAACCCGTCGGTCCGTCGTACCCTCCTGCATCCAACGGCCCCATATCTGCATTACAGTTGTTTGGTTTCGTCCAACGCGAATACCGATTTACCTGAAAGATAATCCACAATCTCGGTAGGCCACTATCCTTCCTCTGTCGAACTCGGATACTTGATCAAAAGCTGATCGCTGTTTTCAGCTAGACATAACTGATTGTTTTTTTGAAAAAACCACAAGAAAAACACAATTGCCGAACTTGAATTCGTCGAAATCTCCAAGCCTTAAATAGCGCTTTGAGGTGCGCCGCAGGCGTGCGTGATGTGTGTCTGCGCTGAAATTCTAATCATTTGCACTCACCTCCGCTAATGCATGTTGTAAATTTCATGTTATTTGCGTGCTTCCTTCAGGGTGTTGCATTTACGATGGCCAGCAGTATATATATATATATGTATTTCACCACTGGAATTTGCGTCTAAATAATTGCGCATACTTTTCATGATGTTCCTCATTCTGGATAACGTGACAACAGGAGTTGCTTTATTCATTTCATTTCCATCGTCCGAATCTGCCTCAATATTTTTTGAGCTTTGAACAAACTCCAAAATATCTTTGTCTGCCATAATTGGGCAGACATATTCGTTGCAGTAGATGATTATCCTCATCTTCTGCAACGAATTATTCCGAAGATACAGTAGGACAATCCAATAATACAAAGATTTTCTCAAACATTTCATTAAGTGTCGGCTCAGTTTCAATATTTTCCCTCTAACAAAAGGGAAATCTTTTCGTGTTAAGAGATTTTCGTTTCGTATTAAGAGAAAAAAATGCGTGGAAATACATAGTAGTTTATCGGACCGTCGTATTATTTCGTGTTAAACGATGTTTTGTCATAAACGTTTTCGTGTTAAATGTATTTTACTGTATATGTGAGTGTGTAGCACAAATCCATAACAAAGGAGAAGACTCCGCCTCTGCTATAAATGAGTCTATTTCATCACAGGGGGATATATGAAAAATATTACTAAGGCACTGCTAATTGCAGAATCTATAAACTTTGTATTTGGCAAGCGGGTGGGATAATAGATGGCCTTATAGTATTGAAGACTTGCTTACAGTTGGTTTCGCCGTTTGTACTAGAGCGTGAACTTAACGCGGAGCACATTTTCAAATAGAAAAAAATGCCTCAATTTTTATAAAAATTTGTGACATTGTAGCCAGGGACGTATTAAGGCATGGGCCAACTGGGTCCGAGCCCTCGGTGGGGGCCTCGTTTCGTTCTCGACTCTGTCTTAATAAGATCATGTGATCCGGACAATTTTTATATTTTGTCAAATATTATTCCCGTACATATTTTCCAGAAAACAGGGAATTTCAATCTGCATGTCAACTGGCAAAAATGGTAAGACTGTTGTTGCTTATGGCACCTGTCTGACGTAGTCAGATCGAGGCCCACGGAATTCATCATGGCAACGGGCTAGAGATACGTCTGTCATTAGCCTAAGCTTTGAGCCCATGAAAGTGACAGCACGATTTTGCTCACGATAGATGGCGACACCATTCGGATCCACAGATTTAACGAGCACGTTTTCCGTTTGTACTCGGAGGGTATTTGGTGGCATCGGGCATCGAACCCAGGCCTTCCGGTCTGGCGTCCGATGCTCTAACCACTAGGCTACCCACGGCCCTGGTAAGATTGTATTATTATGCAATGACCGTTGTCCATGTCTAGGCCTAGGCTTAATACCATAAACAATCATTCAACTCATTTAGTCAAAATGCTACCATCATTCCAGCCGATTTGCGCCTAGGTTTTTGAGATTGTGAGTCGTGGGCATTTATTTGTTTCAAATTACCGTTTGAACGAGTATTTGCATGCTATACACTGTCTGCTTTTAAAGATCTCAGATGGGGCCTAATTATAAATGGGGCCTAGGGCCTCAAAGAGTCTTAAGACGTCCCTGATTGTATCTCATGTATTTGTTTATAATATAGTGTTTTTAAAATTTCAAAATATTTCATAAGTAATTAGTTTTTTTTAAATGTAAAAGGATAGCTCATTTAACATTAGAGTATAGCAGAAAAATGCGAAACATATTTTATAAAAGAAAAAATAGGTCAAGTAGGATAAAAATGAGTAATATGATAAAATAAGTGATTCTCTACAGGATAGGGAAGCCAGAATATAATATTAATGTTCGAGTACTTTTATGTATAAAAAAATATTCCAAATTTGTGTCCTATCCTTTAACATTAGCCAAAGACAGCCGCAACCTAAAAAACCGAACATAAGTCTAAATTGAAATAATTTGAAAGTCGAATACCACGTGATAGCTAAATTCGGTGGATGGTACTGAAACTCTTCTCGTGGGAGTATGCCAGTGCTTATAAAACAAAGTTTTGTAAATACAAATGGCTTAATTGTAAAGTAATTAACATAATGAAAAATATTATACAAAAAAATAAACGTTTCATTCTTTTAATTGATTAAAAATAATATTTGAATAATTGTTGATATCCTAGTAAAATGTATAAGTACATTTCACATACATTTTAAACTATTTTTTGAGTGCTTTTTTTTAGAAATAGTTAATTCAAATATTAATGATATATATCTTGGCTTTGGACTATTATGATAGATTCTTGATGCCAAAGACTATTATCAAAACTATAACAAGCTGCATGCTTTTATATATGAAGGAAATGCCAAAACTAATGAACTGTACCTGAAAATAAGGGCATTGAAATTATTTTTCTTTATGTCATTTTATAATCATCTGAAATCATTCTTGTAATTTCATGTGTCTGTGTATATGTATTTGTGATAAAGAACTCATGTTTAAATTCTTTATTGATTATGTTACTTAAAGGTTTGTTACCTTTAGAATATGGAGAATAAGAATGCAGCGAAAAAGTTCTTGATCGAAGTTATAAAAAAATATTTCACTTTTTTAAGGGAGAAAAGAATATTTGTAGTTCGAGGCAAATTATTATTTAAAACAGAAAAACGTATTACTTTAATTTGAAAGAGCAAAATATACGACAAAATAAAAAAAAAATGCTTAAAGGTTGAGGTATCCGACTACCCTGAAATTGTGAGTTTTGCCAAAAATTGATTAATTTTTCGTATAATTTTATTTTACAGACAATCAGCCGCCGTGTAGGGGAGCGATGCACGTTAAATCTGTCGAGAGCTCAAACGTCCTCCCGTTGGTGTGGTGTGGTAGTTAGGAGAGGGGGGTGCCAGCTCAGGTGTCGTCCGCGTCACTTGACCATGGTTCAAAATTACGCGGACCGTCGCCAAAAGCCCTCGTGTTGCTAAAACAGTGCGACGTTAATATTCACTCACTTACAGACAATCTTATTAGCTTTATAAAAATACCAAGTTTATTATCTTTCGTTCACTAAAACAAAAACTGCAAGTGTTTTAGTAAAAGCAGACGCCATTACTTTAAGCAAGATGTCATACTTTAAAACGCGTTTTACTCGAAATGTGTTTTTTTTTTGAAAATGCTCAAGCGGGGGCAGCGATTGCTAAAAAAGTTATGAAAATTATTACCAGAATTTTTTTGAGTATGTTCTGTATAATAGTAGAAGTGTTTTAACCTTCATATTTATCAATCACTGTTTTATAACAATATTTGCAGTCCTTTATGTGAATATAATCACTGTTTTTTTAAGCAATTTCATATAATAGCTAAGATAAAGTGCTCTAGTTTTTGTAAAAATGAAAATATCTCTTATCCTGAAGGTCATTTCAAAAATTAATAACATAGCAACACATCAGAATTGAAAATTTGTTCATTAACTTTTGGTACAGAATGGGCCCCGTTTATGATATTTTTCATACATTTTTGCCAATGTTTTCCCCATTTTAGTAATAATAACTTCTTTTTCTCTTCTTAATTTTAGCATATTTTTCTTAAAATGTAATAAAAAAATCTAAAAGCCACAATAAATCCCCATATCTCCAATTTTTTTAAAAATTTGTCGCAGTAGTCGGATACTTTAACTTTTTGTAAATTATATAAGTACATGGCAACCTCTGTTTTATTATTACTGATATTTGTTATAGCTAGTTCTGAAGTCCTTTGTTACAGCGCATTTCTGAAACGCTTTCGTAATAATTTAGAAATGTAGCGTCATTAAGCAAATCTTTTAAAATAAAATTTTGTTTTAAAGCACTTTCATATTTTATACTAATTTTCATACTAGGGAATATTTTTACACCTGTTGTCTTACAATTAATTGTAATATTCTCTTTGTGTATAACACTGATTTATATTACCATTCATTTTATTCTTGACTTGTAAAAGATTATCGTAGTATGGCTTTACTGCAAATGGTTTGAAACGAAATTAATGGATCAACTTTTGTATTATACAATAAATCAGGAACGTCTTAAGGCATGGGCCAACTGGGCCACGGCTAGAACCTCACCTTTGTTCTCGAATCGGTGTTAATAAGATCATAATTCAGATAATTTTAATGGTCAAATATTATTCCCTTACATATCTCCCCCCCTCCAAAATACAGGGAATTTCAAACCGTATGTCAATTGGCAAAAGGGGTAAAACAATCATTCAACTTATTTAGTCGAAATGTGGTCAGTTTGTGTTTAGGTTTGTGAGACTGTGAGTCGTGCACATTTATTTGTTTCAAATAACAGTTTATACGAGTAATTGACAATGCATGCTATATATACTGTCTACTTTTAAAGATCACGGGTATAGCCTACTATTGCATAGGGACCAAAGGCCTAAGAAAACCTTAAGGTTTCTCTGGGCCCAGAGCCTCAAAAAGTCTTAAGACATCCCTGCCACAAATATTGGGTAATTTACGTACACACATTTGAAAAAACGATAAAAACGCATAAGAGGAACTATACGATAACTAATACATAGGTAAACGTAATAATTTATTTAGTAACAGTACTGTAACATATGTCGCCAACAATACAGTCACAACGCTTTTTTAAAAACTGCTTATGGTATCCGACCACTTGCGACAACTTTAAAAAAAAATGGAGATATGGGGATTTTTTTGTTGTTTTTAGATTTGTTTAGTATATTTTAAGAAAAATATGTTTAAATTAAGAATAGAAAAAGAAATTATTATTACTAAAAGGGGGGGGGGATGGGTAAAACTTGACAAAAAAATCACATAAACGCGGCCCATTCTGTACCAAAAGTTTATAAACATATTTTCAATTTTTCAATTCTGATGTGTTACTATGTTGTTCATTTTTGAAATGATTTTTAGGATAAGAGATATTTTAATTTGTACAAAAACTAGAGCACTTAATCTTTGTTATTACATGAAATTGCTTAAAAAAACAGTGGTTATACTCACATAAAGGGCTGTAAATTTTGTTATAAAACAGTGATTGATAAATCTGAAGGTTAAAACACTAATAAGATGACCTATAAAATAAAATCATAAGAAAAATTGTCAATTTTTGGCAAAATTCTTAATTTTTGGGTAGTCGGATGCCTTGACCTTACGCACCAGAAGGATTTGGAGAGGGATATGTGTCCAAAATTATAATAATTATATAATAAAAGTAATTAACATATAAAAACTATAATTGCACAAATTTTAGCTTCATTTCTGATTTATTTACAATTTTTTCCTCTAGTTCTCCTTTAGTCTTTATTGGTAGATTAGTTTTATAATAATTATAATAAATAAAATAACATATAAAAATTAAAATGAGACGAATTAGTTTCATTTATGATTATTTATAATTTTTTCTGTGAATTCCCTTTAGTCTATCGCACTTATTTAAGAAACTAAATAAAAACAAATTACGTGTTAATTTTATTTAGTTTTATATATAAATTTCAATTGTGTGTGTGTGTGGTTCAATTAAATTTAATATCTATAAAGATCACATACAGATGCATGTATGTATATAACACGAAAATAAAATTTATAATTGTTTGTTCAGATTACTGTAGTAAGTCCATGGCCCACATAAAAAAATGCATTTTATTCATCATTAAAAGGAAAGAAATAGTGTGTTTGGAAGAATTGTAATTTTGCTCAGTCATCTATTTATAGCAACAGGAAGGAATGCTGTTTTTAACGAGTAAAAAAATTTTTCCCAAGGTAATCGATATTTTTAAGTAAAATATTTAATTTCGGGTAAAAGTTTTGAAGGGTTTCTGTGGAGTCCTTAAGAATAATTTTTTTTTTTGCTGCACCATTGCTTCTGATTTTGTTCTTTTATATTCGCGAGATTCAAGCTTAAAATTACACATAATTACCATTATTGGTCATCAGAAAAAGTTGAAAACTGAAAATGATTTGAAAATTATTTAATTTAATGTGGAAATTTTAAATTTATGATTCTCTCCTTTTCGAAAAAAACAATAATGCTCTTGAAAATTCTTGGGAATATAAAGCCTCAGAATTTCTTTCACTAACTATGAGAAAACAAATCAAATCTCACGTCATTATCTATCACGTTTTCGTACGCAACCTTAAAACTATTCCAAAACTAGCCTCGTTATCCCACTCAATGTAGAATGGGGGGAAAAAAACAACTCAACCCGAAATGATATTCTTCCCAAAAAAAGCGCTTGGGATATATTGTCTTAGAACTAACTGTGTGTCCTAATTGAAATGCGGGCGAAAGAAATAAAATATGTATCATTCTCTCTCACTATTTTTTCATTTATTTTCTTGTAGCACATTCCTTGTATCTTGGAAATCGAAACTCATCAGAGTCATTGCTCTCAAACAAAAATCTGTTATGGTGATATTCAAAAGGAAACAGTAGTTACCACGTCGCTTAGTGTCAATGACCTGTTTTGTGCAAGAACACCAACTTTTTTGCCCTATCACGACTGTTGGAATAATACGGTGCCGTATCATCTTTTGCAGAAAACGTGGTTGGTGCTTATGATGTTTTGTCCTTTCCAATGAAAAGGATTCGTGTGTTGTGAGCAATTTTAGCAGTGAAAAAATGTAATTTCAACTAAGTAGGTTTTTTTACGCGTAATCAAGAAATGGGAACAAACAATTCTTCGCCTTTTCATTCTGGAGCTTTTTTAAGACTAATTTTGATGGATTTATATAGAGCTGGGAATTCCTTTTTTTGTTTAGAGCGTGGGTGTTGGCTTTGTGTTATTTAAAATATCTGTGGAACGTTGTTGTAAGCTGTCAAATGAAAACCACTTCCGGGAAGAATATTTAAATTAAAAAAAAATTCAACTTTAAAATAGAGTAGAGAGAATAAAATACAATTTGAGGATAGCACAGTAAGATTGGATTATAATTATTCTTTTTTCATTCTTATTTTTAAACTTAAAGTAACGTGGGAAAAAAAACAAGTTTTCATAAACCAAGGGCCGAAAAATAATGGTTCAAATAATTCAAAGTTTAGTTTATTTCAATATTTGACTTTTTTTTTTATCTTTGTGTTGTGAGCGACTTACACTTGAAGGCGCTCCCTCACCGTCCTGCCTTCCTAAGGTTGGGGGGGGGACAAAGCATGACCAGAAACTTCCATAATAATTATTATTTTATTACTATTCAAGCACACTAATCAACCACAAGTTAAACTACAAAAGGGTGCCTTAGGAGTGATATAAAGAAATCAATCAACTCGTAAGTGAACAAGCGCAAGTAATCAGTTTAATTTAACCTAATCTAACTTATACTACAAATTACCAACCGACTAATTTAGTATAGTGGCAAACTCCGTTCTTAACTCAAGTTATGAAAATATCTCACCTTCGTAAGGCCACAACAGTTTCTCCGCTCCTTCTATCTTACAATTACAAAACCTTGACTTTATATAGTCAAACTAATCTCCATATCAGGGTTTCTTCTTGAGAGGGATGGCTATGATTTAACGCGAATTCTAGCCCCAAAGTTTCTCCAGTGAGAAGGTCGCGTACAGATCCGTCACAGTGTTAAAATTAATCTAATATTTTTGAGCATGTATTTATATACCTTGCAATATAATATTGTAGACGCTCAATCGCAAAACCTTTTATGGAGCCAAATAGGGAAGCTGTAGCATCTATACAGATTTTAACACAGTACTTCCAAGCAAAATATATTCTTTTTCCAGATATGCAGATAAAATATTAAAAACATATGTCCCTATGCTAGCATCTAGTAAATATTTGTAGCAGAAGTTCTCTTGAATATCTCCCTCACTAACACATTTTATTAATGCTATAACGTAACATTGGTTGGTTAAAACTGTCGAACTGACCACTTGAATTGAGAAATGTCATTTTTCAGTTTATCAAACAAAACCTCTCCAACATCACGTAGCATTCGAGTATCACTGATTCGTTGACATTGTACTGCTTTAAAAGGGGAATACCCCCTTCCAATTTTCCTTGCTCCATCTTCCCCCCACATTTTGTCCTTTACAATTTAACATGAGGGCATTATCAGATTCTTCCCGACTATGAAACTTTCCATTTTCAGCGCATTAAGCTGTGCAACCTAATAAACTGTTACCTGAGCCTTTGCACTAACCGTGAATGACCCTTGCAACCCTTTATTTTGAAATCTTAACAGAAAATCTTTAAAATAATCAACAGGGTTTTTTTTCCTTTCATATTAGTGTGATTTGTCATAAAATGCTTGTTTAATTTTATTAGAATCACTGCTGCATTTTAGAAAGTTTATTTATTTATTTATTTATTTTACCGCATATGAGACACAACGGAGGAGTACATTCTGGATCATCAGTCCATGAAAAATTCATAAAAATAACGCTCATTTTAACAACGAACCTGTTTTGCACCCTTTCTGTATCAGTCTTTAAAAACTTTGTTTGAAATTCTAAATCTTTTTTATCACTTTTTCTCTATAATATTTTAATTTGATATACCGAGAGAAATTTTAAGACCCAAGGCCTCAACTTAAGGGGGAGGTCTCGTCCCGTTCTCTACTTGGTATCAATAAGATCTTGATTTGAATAATTTTAATTGACAAATTAAGGTTAAGAAATTTTCAGGAAAGGTCTCGCTATGTTGGGATTTGTCATAAAATCATATTAACTGACTACCTGGATAAGGGTCAGACCATCACTAGTACTTATTATTGCACACTGCTGAACAAATCGCATCATGTATTAAACAAAAAACGGGCGGATATGAGGATTAACCAAGCCATGTGTCTTCTTGCTGACAATGCACCCGTTCACACAGAGAGACGTTTTAAGGCATGTGCCAACTGAACCCAGGCCCACAGCCTCGTCCGTATTAGAGGCCTGTCTTGTTCTCTACTCAACCTTAATAAAATTATTATTCGAATAATTTCAAAGATCAAATGTTACTTCTGGTTGTATTCTCCTAAAAAGTGGGAATTTCGGATATGTCAACTGGCTACATGTGAGTACCGTTGTCCTTTTATAGTGCTGGACCTTCCACAATACATCATCACTACTTATTTAGTCAAAAGGCGGCAATCGGTCGAGTCGATTTGTGTGACTGTAAATCATTCACATTTAGTTGTTTCGGGTTATTATTTGTACTGGTATTTGACAACGTACGCTATCTACTATATATTTTTCAGGGTCATAGGGGGCCTGCATTTGTGTAGGGGCTAAGGGTCTACTTTTGCGTAGGGTCCTAGGCCTCAAGAAATTTTAAGATGCCCCTGCTGATAATCGTTAGAAAACTGCATTATTATCTCATATTCTTTGTTTCTGTCTAGGCATAGGTCTACCACATACACAGGGACGTCTTAAGGCAAGGGCCAACTGGGCCCAGGGTCTCGCCCTCGGTGGGGGCCTCCTTTCCTTCTCGACTCTGTCTAAATAAGATCATGATCAGGATAATTTTAATGGTCAAGTATTATTCCCATAAATATTCTCCGAAAAACAGGCAATTTCAAACTGCATACCAACAGGCAAAAGTGGTCAGACTGCATTATCATATTATGACAGGTGTCCATGTATAGGCCTAGGCCTAATACCTTAAACAAACATTCAACTAACCCATTAAGTCGAAATGCAGCCATCGGTCGAGTCAATTTCTACCTAAGTTTTTGAGATTGTGAGTCGTGCGCATTTATTTGTTTCATTTGGCAATGTATGCTTTACAAAACTGGATACTTTTAAAGATCTCGGGTAGGGCCTACTTTTGAATAGGGGCCCAGGGACTCAAAAAATCTACTCTGGGCCCAGGGCCTCAAAGAGCCTTAAGACGTTCCTGCACATACGTCATCATCAGTGGCGCACACAGGAATTTTTCAAGGGGTGAAGGGGTCCAGGGTCGTAAGTCCACCATTCTCGTATCATGATCCAATACGCCGCCCAACATATTCTTTTGATTTTGTCGATTTTGGGAATAAAAAACTATAAAAATTAATTTTTGAATAAATATTTAACATTAATTAATAAAATTAATTATTATCACAAATACTTAGCTACATTTTACGAACTATGTATACATATAGGATTGTAATCAATCGGGGGAAAAATCAAGGGCTGTGGGGGGGGCCGGACCGGCAGTGACCTGGGATGACCAGTGCCCCCCCCCTCCCTTATTTGGGCCACTGGTCATCATTAATCATTTAGTCGAAAGTCCTCGAATTGGTTTGTGCCTACATTTACGAGATTAAGAGTCATGCACATTTATTTGTACCAGGTTAGCTCAACTTACAAGGGTCACAGATGGGCCTATTTAACGCATAGGGACCCAGGGCCTAATGAAAACTTAACATGTCACTGAATATATCCTTTTTTTTTTAAAATATATATATAGATAACAAAATATAGAACATGGAACAGCAAAAAAGGATCATTTCAGACAGAAGGGAATCAATATTAAATGATGCTGTTATCTATAGCAGAGGTCGTCTACCTGGGTTGCCTAGAACTTTGACTGGAGCTTCGCGAGTGAACACTATTTACTTAATCAAAGCCCCAAAATTTTAGTAAAGTTTTAATTTTTATAAAAGATTGAATTTTTAAAAGCAGTTTGCTTGTAAAATTACATAGAAATAAATATTTTAGGGATAAACTAAAATCTTACAGTAAAAGTCACGTTCTTCAATCATGAATGTGTAATTAAGAAGGCTTGCCAATGAAGAAGGAACAACCTATCGATATATCAACAGATTCGACGTTTAAAGTCTAAATTTAAGCAGGAACAACTCCTAAATTTTAGGTTGCAATTTGCGGAATACACAGGATTTCTCACACAGTATAAACATTTTAATGCCATTCTGTTCTTTCATGTCATTTAGTTAAAAATATTTCTCAAATGCATGTAGAACAAAAGCAAAATAAAGAAAAAAATTTACTCAGAATATATGAAATGCGACAGCAGATATCTTCAGTGTACCTAGAATTCAATATTTTGTGTAAAAAAAATGAAACACATATCCAGCTATTAAATATAATGTAATGGTAGATGATACCTGTGTGGAGCCAGTGGCGTAACGAAAATATATGAGCGCCCCCCTTCCCTGCAAAGTCAGGTTTTACCTTTAGCATTTTATAAATTGTTTAAATACGGATTTGTCAGGTTTTGAGCCCCATGGAATCCTGGGCCTCCCGGTGAAGTTGGGGTGTACGTTACTCCACGGCCGGTGACAAATAAATGAGTAAATTACATTAATATTATGTAAAAAAATTTTAATAAAAAATATTTTTAACTGATTTTACTTAAAGTACCTATGACACATGTTGTGATGAATTTTAAATATAATTTTAAGATACATTACTCTAAGGCAGTAGCGCACACAGGAATTTTTCAAGGGGGGGGGGTCCAAGGTCGAAAGTCCACCAATCTCGTATCTTCCAATACGCAGCCCAACATATTCTTTTAATTTTGTCGATTTTCGGGAACAAAAAACAGTAAAAAATTTATTAATAAATGAATAATAAGCGTTAATTAATAAAATTAACTATTAAAAACAAATACTTAATTAATTTTTACGTACTATATACATAGAATTATAATCAATCGAAAAAAATCAAGGGCTTTTGGAGGGGGTCCGGACCCCCAGGACTCCCCCCTTGTGTGCGCCACTGCTCTAAGGGGCTTTTTGGAATGGGGTATTTCGGAACGCCTTATAGTTGTAAGGGTTGCGTGAGTTGACAAAGTTTGAAGACCACTGACTGGTCTGTAGGATAACGACATCAGAATATTTTATGACATTTTTCTTGTGAAAAAAAAATATGTGCTGAATTTAGGTCTTATTTCTTAACATTATGTTACAAATCTTAACAAATTAAAGCTTATAAAAAATTGTATCTATGTGATGCATTTTAAAAGCATATGATGATATATAATAAATGGTAAAGCCCTTTTAGTAGATAGGGCACTGCTTGTGAAAATTTTGTTTAGATATGTTGTTGTTGCTAATGCCACCTGTCTGACGTAGTCAGATCGAAGCCACGAAATACATCATGGCATCGGGCTAGATTGTACGCCTGTCGTTAGCCGCAGCTTTGAGCGCTATGCAGGTGACAATACGATTTGCTCGATTCCACCCAATTTTGAGAGAAAAAAACCCTGGAGTAGTCAGGGGCCTCCCACCTCTTTCCCCCTTCCGCCAACCTCACGAGAGGACTTGCGGCTCGATGGCTATTTAGAGTACCCCCGTGCCGCGAAGGGCATATACATTTACAAACATCATGCCTTCTCGGGATTCGAACCAGGCCTACGGAATAGTAGCCAGCGTCGCTAGTCACTATACCGGATGGGTGACTGTTCAGAGATGTTCTGTACGTGAACGAGTGCAGATGCACTCTATTTGTTATTAAACTTAAATTTAACCATGTACTCTCTCTGATTTGTCGTCAATGAATTTTTGGTGATCAATAAATTTCGACTCAATAATGACCAAATTTCGTTTTGAGAATAAACTTAACTTTATTAAAATCATTAACTTTTAAAGAATATTTAGATTAGTTAACATAAAAACAAGGTTACAATATCAACGCTCGTTGGAAAGGAACTGCCAAACTGCTCGATCTCTTAGCAGACAGATGACTTGTTAGTACTTTGAGATGACACGGCTTGGTATAATCTCATAAGCACAGAGAATTGCCACAAATTGATTAAAACATTACCACTGAGCCGGCAATGCCTCAAATGATTGATACCCTGATAACTCAACATTTTTGGTGCATCGGCCGGGAATTGGGAATTAATATCATCGTCGACTTTGAATTCAGATAAGCCGAAATTTTATTGAAACTGAATTATACCTGAATAGAAGAATACGGTGCGCGGGGTTTATAAATGTTAAAAAAAAAAAAAGTAGAAGAATAAAATGTTAGAAATCTCTCAAAATTGAAAAAAGAAGCGTACTGCGGTGCGTTCTATGTTGACGAAACTGATAAATAAAATTAAAGGAACGACCAATACATCGACTATATTTCTTTTTCTATTGGAAAAAAAATTCTATGGGTTCAGCTCTTCCAACACAAACGCGAACGCATTTTTTTTTTTAAAAAAAAAGCTACAAGACTTTAAAAACAAAACAACTGAGGTTAGTAAATTCCTAAATAAATATACTAAATTCCGCGTTCATTCACAAGCTCTGTTTTTTACTACTAAACTCATCCACATAAAACACTAAAAGTAAAGCATAAAAAAAGAACCAGTTTTAATACATTCTGTGCACTAAGAACCCGAACCGTTCCTCTCATTCATGAATAACAAAAAAAGAACAAAGGCTTCCAGAGACAAAGGTTGTAATTTGTGTTCCTTGCTAATTCCACCAACAAACTCGTCGATTCTGAAAGCGCGGCAGGACAGCAGCGTATACCGTGAGATGTGAAACCTCACACGACGTTTTATTGCGGCATGCACCCCAGAAACGCGTTGCTTGTGGCATTCCCACCCACTCCTCTTAATTAGACGGCGTAGCAATAAGATTGGTAGCGCGTATTTGCCGAGGTTTCCAGTGGCATTCCTGAGGGACTATATAGCAATTGTGCAAATGTAATTTCTAGGTATCTTTGGTTTCTAAAAGAGTTGCTATTCTTTGTTAAATCTCGTGACCTTGAATACTCTTTTTCCATTGCTGTTCTTATAGAAGACTAAAGAATAGGATCTAGAAAGAAAGAATTTTTTTTTCAGATAAACAAGTAGTCCGGTGTAAAACAATTTATTTAATATATACTGGACATATCTTTTTACAATTAATCCAACTGTCTCTTTTATAGTGTTTTCGTTTTTTGCGAACCATGATACTCATTGAATAG